>CAKAKR010000333.1:25048-78436 GCA_916700685.1 Adelosebastes latens | reverse complement strand
TTTTATTTATTTTATTTATTTATTTTTTAAAACATGCAGGTGCTCATGGCCGTGTCGGGACGGCTGAAAATAAATTAGTTAGCTTTGCTAGCGTCTTTGGCAGGGAGGTCGAATGGCTGCCGAAAGCTCAGATTCTCGTGGGTCGAGTAGAGTCCGACTCTAGGTCCTATAAAAAAAGACATTACTACCATTTGTAATTTCACAGTGACGGTCCACCAGCTCTCTACTGAGCAAATACGGCCAGCCGTTTGTGATATCACAGTGACGGTGCGAGTAACTCGCGGTGCTCTCAATAAATTTGATTTATCAAACGCTTAACTAGTGTGTTTAAACTGACACTGCCTGCCCTTTGTCTTTCTCTTTCTCTTGTCTCTCTTTGACTGTCTTTTGGCTTCTTTAAACAGACAGTGAGAGCATCTACCTCTATTCAAGCTGATTTCTAACTCTGCATAGTAACCATAGCACCCGTTCATCACTTCCACTATTCAACGTCCGACACACAAACAGAGCTCTGGCCCCGCCTGTTATTACTTGATCAAAATTAATTTGTGTTTATAAAACATCTGGTTTGTCTTCGGGCCTCACACCACACCATTTTGTAACAAAGCAGATTATAGAAGTAGCCGCACACACACTGTTGTTTTTCGATTTGAAAACGTTCTGAAGGAGTTGTCAATTTAGATTAGAAAAAAACATTAGTGAGGCATCCTTCTTTTAAACATTTTAACCCCAGAACTGTTCTGCTTTCTGGTAGTTTGACCTTTTCATAGCAGTCAGTTTATGGCTATTTTACATTAGAATGATGGCATATGTGGACATGGAGAAGTTGCAGTCAATGTTGTCCATCCAATCATCTCACTTGTCAAATTCTGTGAAACTGACACCACAATGCAGTGAATACATATTTTAACACTAGGACCACCATGGCCCACGCCACTTAATGTTGTGGTTACAACATTTTAATGATTCTGTCAGTGTGTATGATATGATTCCCTCCTCCCTTGACTTTTCTTAAACACCTATTCCGCACATGCCTGTATTGTCATATTGATCAAATAACATTTAGAAAACCAAATAGATGGGTTTTTGGTGGTTTTTTTTCATGACAAAAGCCTCCTTCAGTCACCAGGAGTAGCGCAGATTAACGTTGGTCCCATCATCCGACTCTCCTCCGGCAGCCAAATTGATACATTTGCATAATGGCCATATATGTATTGAGACAATGAATGGAACATATAACTAATTTGCACACCAATATTCACTCACATGCACTTATAATCACTTATAATCACACTAAGGTATGCAAGCCCACAATATTCATCATATCATATTTGTAAAATATCAGAAATGAAAGCAAAAATAAGTACAGTTTTCGTCTGACTATAAAGCTGTGTCCTTGTGTGCACTATATGCATATATAATTAGGGCTTTACCAAACAGTTTGACGCTTCATTCATAAGATTGACTTTTGATTGACACAAATACGTGCAGTCAGACTCTTTCACTCTATCTTTCTCTCTCACAGTGAGTGACGCAGCACACTCCGTCCTCTCTGTAATTGTAATTGTCTCAGTCTTCAAATGTATTGAAAAGAGATAGATGTAACCATTTCAAAAATGCACAGCATGTTTTTAACAAAATATTCTGCTTCAATCCATATTTGTTGGCAGTTAGCCTTTCGAAAACAACATATATGTCACAATACTTTTGCTTCGCCATGGACTATTACTACTTTGGGTGGCAGCTTGAAAATATTTTTTCTAAAAATAGATATCATATTAAAATAGCACGTTTTACACTGCTAAGACTATACCAGTTTTAAGCAGGTTCTAACTGTTAAAGGTCCCATATTATAAAAAAGTGAGATTTTGATGTTTTTTTATTATAAAGCAAGCTTAAGTCATATATAAATACTGTGAAAGTATCGAAACGCTCAATCCACAGGGAAATACACACAGCCCGTATTCAGAAACTCTGTATTTGAAACCAGCTGTCAGGATTTCTGCCCATTCCTGATGTCACAAATATAGAATATTTAGACCCTTTACACAGATTTAAACATAAACATTCTAAATGTGTCCCAGTTTATTCCTGGTTGCAGTGTTTGTGAAAGTCATCAGCTGACAGGAAGTAAACGTGGACCCAAGTTATTGCCTAGCAACGCAATTTTGTTGCAATGCCCCAAAACAGAGCGTTTAAGACAGAAGGTAACTACAGGCGTATTCAGGCCGACAGTATGAGGAAAATAATGCGTTTTTTGACCATTATAGCATGTAAACATGTTCTAGTAGAAACACAAAATACAAGTATGATCCTGAAAATGAGCACGATATGGGACCTTTAAATAAGCTATGTATGGTGTGTGGGGGCTGCGTATCGACTCGCTACGGAAACACAGCGGCACAGCCTAAGCCTTCACAATGCTAAAGAGATGGAGTTTGATGAGGTGTTAATGGCCCATCAGCGCGAAAAAAAAGGATACAGACAGTCTTTACTTCGCTTTTTGCCTTTTTAGGGATATTTTATCTTCTTCAGTTACAGAGATATCATGATGTATCTTAGAAGATTGTCTTGATATGTATCGCAGAATTGCTGTATTGTGATACCATCATTATCGTTGAGTTACTCTGTGATTCCATACCCTCCATAGTGGATTTATATAAGTTGTATACAGTATATGTCCCCTGTATAGCTCCGGTGGCTCTTTGACAACACTCTGTTCAGACACAGTGTGTTACAGTCACTCTCCAAGGTGCTGACCACCAGGGCAAGAATGGGAAAGCTGTTTAAGGATACTTGTTGTCTGTCCATCTATCTGCCTCTCTAGTAAGGACGCAGGTGGCAGTGTCTTCTCAGAATGTGACAACTGACAACAACTGCAGTCACAGAGCGGTACTTAGCAGGTACTGGAGCCTTTTTGTAAGACATCCCTGACATCTGCAGACCTGTCGTTATACCCACCCGTGGACATCACTGAGGCTGTCATATGTGAGCACAAGTACACACAAAGCTGTGACACAGTGTCAGTTATTGTTAGCGAGGAAGGCGTCATCCAAACTGCATTCAACTTACAAACATGCATCAAAGACATTCACAGAAAGCTGGGGGGGGCTTAGGACAGTGCAACCCAAAAGTAGGTCTCTACCATTCTAGCTCGTAAACAAGGGAAACTGCCAATTTTTCAACCTCCAGAGTTCCCTGGTAACCCGCCGGCAACATGGAGGGAAGCCAAACATTGTTCATTTGCACATAATACTAGGGATGGGTACCAAAACCCAGTATTAAACAGACACCGGTGATACATTTTCAAAGACCACAGTATTGATAAGCTCTGACGTCATCGGTTCTGTTATTGGTACTTGTGTAACGTTGTGGTGTAATGTATTATTTCACTGCAGCGCTGTCTCCTCTGCTAATTATGTCAGAGCTGAGCTCCTCCAACTACACACACACACACACACACACACACACAGAGTGAAGTCAGCAAATAGAGCAGAGAGGCGGCGGTGGAGACAGTGAAGTAAACCAGGTGAAGTGAAGATAACTACGACAACTACACTCATTACTGCAAGTGCAATAAAACCTTTGCGAGTAAAAAGACAATAATGTATCAATACACATGTTCAAAAAGCATAAATATGATGTAAACATGATGTAAATATGTAGAAAAGCAATATTTCGATCTGCTCTGTCTGCAGTCTCTCATCCACCGCTGCTATTTTTTACACAAGCACGCTAGCTCGGCAAATAGCGAATTGTTACAAACAAGCTACAACAAAAGCAGCCTGTATGTAGTCTAACTGTTTAGCTTACTTTGCCACGTATCTTAAAATTATTGTTAACTAACTTATCAGCTGGCTGAGACAAAGCAGTCCCTCCCCCCTCTACCAACGGTACCTGCAGCGGTCTTTATAAACTTCACAGGAATATTATTTATTTTATTGACATTCTAGATTAGTTTCCAGTAAGATATTATTGAGTTTATATGTGATTTACTGTTGCTACTCTAGAAACATATAGTTATATTTAGAATATAAATAGATTAAAATTCAGTTTTTGGTTTATTCATTTTTTTTTTAAATATATTAAAAAGCAATTAGTTACTAACGAAAAATAATCAAAAAGAGTAGTAGCATCAATAAAGTCCTAACGATACCCATCCCTACATACCACCCACATGACAGTGATGCAAAGCCAGTTGAAAATCAGCAAAATTTACATTTTACTTAAAAGAAATGCCACTATTAAAAAGTCAATACAGTTGTTTACAGTTCTTTGCATATAGACAGTCATTATGTTTAAAGCAAATGCACTGAGTGTCGTATGTGTAATGCTCATGGGATTTGAAGCAGTATCATTTGCATTGATTTAAGTGAATACACTGACTTTTTGGGACTTTGGTTCTACATCACATATAAGCCATTTATTGAAAAAAAAAATGACACAAGTTTTATATTCACACTGATAACGCACCATTTTATACTACTACTTTTACTTACTGGGCATACTAAGTGTCAACCACATCTGCGTTAATGAGCATAGCATTTCGGCGTCACACCGAGCTCATAAAGGGACATCCAGTTTGTCATAACAAGTGCCCATCAGGTCGGCCGGCGCCGACTTGCTTTTTAACACAGGCACTTTTAAACCGAGCTCCATGGTCAAATTAAAACGTTAATTAAAAGCACGGCTGTTCAATTAACGGGTGCTATGGCACAAACAATACGCACATAACCTTTTTTGCAGTATTACAATTGCGCCGTTGATATGAGAGATTATGAAAATATTTCGGTTGTTAAATTAGTTGCACCTCCAGCAATCTGGGTCCCATTACTGTTTATAGCAATTTGTGCTGCTGGGGCAAATTAAAACAGAATTACCATAAACACAATACTGAAAGAAAAACAGTCCAGTGTTCCTGATGGCTCAGCAGATTATAGCACGCACACACACAGAGACACACAAACACAGACATGCTGAGATTGACAAAAAGCCTGAATTTTGGGGGGAAAGTCAGCATTCCACAAAGCCTCCTAAGCACACACAGGACTGAGATAGTTTCGAGGTGGTGGATTTTAAAGTTTCCTCTTAATGACATCTGTTACCTGTCAGCTGCATCTCTGAAATACTGAAAATCCAATGAATAGAATGAATTAATGGCACCAACTGTTGGAATAATGGATTTTAAAGTGAAGTTTTGTATAGACACAGATAAGTAGACAAATCAGATAAAACCACCTCGCAGTAGGTGTTGGCTCATCACATTCTTTACAACCACATTTCACTCAAGTTTAAACAGTCTGAATAAAAACTGCATAAAATGGCTGTTAAGTTGGCAGGTTGATACTACAAGTCAAATAGTCACAATATCTCAAATGAATAGTGTTATATTTCTGCATATTGACTACTATATAGAGCGATATCATGGTCTGAGAGAAGCATTGGCAGAAACGTGCAGTACATCGAACATACTGGTTTGATGGAGCAGAACATTGTCTGTCTGCTTTTTGCTCTGTGTTTAGCACCTAAACACAATCCAAGTGCCAGTAAACACAAGCAAAGATGTGCAGTGGAAATGTACCGAAATAATACATAGCAATTATTTTGAGAAAGCCTGTCTCATCTACTGCGTGGGAGACGGTTCGGGATCCTTGGTTAACACTTTATGATAACCATGATTTATAAATGGTAAAACTGATAGTTAATTAAACTTAGTTAATTGTTATTTTACTGTTAACAAACAATGAAAATATAATTAATTATGTTTACTAATTATTAGTATGCTATAATTTGCTATAATACGCTATAATTTATGTTATTTCAACTGTTTATTGTTGCACACATTAACATTTTATATACTATGTTTATATAATAATTTGTTAATGATTAAGATTATATTTGTAATTTTTAAAGAAATCATTTGTAAAACATGTAAACATTACATATATAGATATTTGTAACCATTTGTTAATGGTTAATAATTGTTTTGTAAAGCATCTATAAACATTAGATAGATAGTTAATACTTTGTCAGTCGTTAATTGTTTCTGGTTCATCTATCTACGTGATGTTTATAGATGTTTTACAAACAATTTCTTAAAGGTTTACAAAACATTTGGTAAACACTAACAAATATAGCATATACAATGTTATAATGTGTGCAATAATAAACTATTATTAAATAGTTTACTAATTTAATCAGAATGCAATTGTTGTCTCCCATCAGCAATGATACAATATAGAATGTATCATTATTTAATATTACACAAACTAATGATGAAATAACCAAAAATAATGAGTAAACATTATTAATTATAATTGTATTATTTGTTAACAGTAAAATAACTATTAACTAAGTTTAATTAACTATCAGTTTACCATTTATAAATGATGGCTATTATAAAGTGTTACCCAAATACTTAGTCCTGATTCTTGTAAAACCAAAAACGTACCATTTGAATAGACTTTTGGTGAAGCTTTATTATCCCAATATTGTGTGGCTAGTCCAAGTTTGCTTTTGAACCCATTCAATCTTGTGAAGGGCTCATTGCATGGATGGAATATGAGCTTAAAGAAGTGCCAAATGCAAGTCTCCTTCAAAAATTACCCAAGGCATACTGTAGAGTTTGAACAACATTAAAATGCCTTTATTTTACTATAAATGTTTAAAAGGACCGACGCGTTGCGACCGACATAGGTATTCATCAGGGTCATTGTCAGCATTCAGCAGTAGCTTGCACTCCTATAGTGTTGCACTAATCAGTCGAGTTGGAGGGTGGTTCTCCATCAATGTGCAAGTCTATTGGTCCAAAACAAGGTAATGATACATCATCAATCCTCTCTTTTGATGATGTATCTTTCCATCCACCATGACCTCCTCCCTATACGCAGACTTTGTCGCTCCATAGCAACATCGCTAACTTCCTCTTTTGCTCCCGTCATAATTCTTCTGGCCACTAGAGGCCTTTGTCACTTGAACGTAAACATGCTTTTTGGGTGTATTGGCTGAAACAACTGATGCTGTCTTCAAACTGTATTTTTCCATTTTACAAGAGAGAAATCCAGAGTGTAAAATATAATGTTGAAAAATAGTGAAAAGTCAAAACAAAAAGTTGAAAACAGAAACGTCTCATCTCAATTCTTACTGGACAGTGTGTTACAAAAAACACTAACGGCTAAAATAGGAGCGTTGCGAGACTAATACTTTTGAATGTGAGTCATGTAAGCCGAGCTTTTCAAACTATTTACACTGATCGTTTTAATGAAGACACAAAAAGATGACAGTTCTGTGTGCTGCTGCTGCTGCTGATGCATCTTAGCCCAAAGGTTTTCTGCATCATTTTTAATGGATGTTTTCATACATAGTGTTTCAAATCAACTGGAAGCAGTTAGCCAACTCTCTTGGGCACTTTACCATAAACTGTTTCTATCACACCAACACACTTGTGATATGTTAAGATGCAGGACAAACTGGTCAGCTAATCAGATCCATCAATTACTTCCTGCTTCTCCACTTCTAGTACGACCCCCGGGAGTGTATGACATGGGCCGGACCGGCGGGTTGAAATGTCACCTTCATTAAGCTGATCTGGAATCAATAGCAGGGCTCTGAAGAGGTCCCACAGTGGCTAATCATACAGCGAGAACGGTACGGGGGGAGAAGACACAGGAAGAGTTGATTATTTATCCTACTAAAAACACATTTTGCTGTAATAGAAAGGGAAATCGATTTAAACAAAATGAGTGTGGTGAAGTATACATCTACAGAGGCACTCTGATGGCTAATAAAACATTAGGATCAGTTTTCTCTCACAGCGCAGTTCCAGTAATTCTTAATAAAGCGCCTCACATTGATATTGTTCTGAATATGTTTAATCAAATTGTGGTTCAAGTGTCAGTTCAGACTTTATCTTCCAAGACCATTGCAAACAAAGTTTAAAAAGTATTCAAAAAGTTTATTTCAATAGTTTTGACTTGATTGTCTACCTGCAGATGTGCTACAGTGATGTTTTGCAGCACAAGATTTCCTTTATGGGTGGACAGAGAGCATGCCACTGACAGCTCATGGAACATACCAGCTGTGTCATCACTATTGTTTTTTTTTTAAGCATGGATATGAATGTTTTAATTTTTTTCTGCAAAGTGTGGCACAACTTAAACATAATGTTTTAACCAAGATGATTAAACATGATTAAAATGTCATGTTTTAGGTGCAAAACAATTAAGTAAGAATAATTAACGCCTGCTTACAAGACTGTCGTTGTGCATATTTAAGAAACTATGGGTTGTCACATAGGCCTGCAGCTATTCAGTACTTTCAGTACCAGATGCTCTAAAACTAAACGGAAGCATTCATCCCTTCAGTTGAATGCTTTTAATGTGATATCAGTGAGAATGATATCAATGAGATCAAATTACAAAGAGTTACACTGGATTACATTTGAGTCCATCGCAGGAATTGCGGACTCCGCCACTCACTATGAAAGCTGCAATATAAAGAGGAAATTACAGAATGTAAATACTAGGGCTGTCAATCGATTAAGATAGTTAATCACGATTAATAGCATGATTGTCCATAGTAAATCCTGATTAATTACTCACTTTTTTAATCTTTTCAAAATGTACCTTAAAGGGAGAGTTGTGAAGTATTTAATACTCTTATCAACATGGAAGTGGGCAAATATGCTCGTATTTATTCAGGTTTTTCACCAAAACTTCACCTCCCTTGTTGACATCAGCAGGACGAGAGCTAAATAACGTTAGCTAGCTCCTTCTGATTTGAACATAGATTTGTTTTTCTCTATGTAGCATTATCAGGGAAAAAATAGGGTGCGTCCCCTGGATGGTGAGTTTATTGGATCCCAAACACATTTTCTATAATTCCCGGGATGACGGGATGCCGTTAGTCTCCAGCCCTGACGGTAGCTACGGTACCTGCTGTACTGTAGGAAAACGAGTATCGTCACGTTTTCAGAATTTTGGCATCAACTTGGTACCAAAGTATCACTTCTCGTGACATCCCTAGTTAAGTAGATATAAAGTAATTCAAATTCTTGGTAAAAAAAAACATTTCCTTTATCTTGAAAGCTCTTCTTAAAGCTGTATCATGTTGTTCATCTGCATGATGACTAAGGCTAATCAGAATCTCTAAAACAGAATTCAAACTGAGCGTTTGTGTGTGAAACAGGGACCCTGCCCTCTTAAATTGAAATAAGATATAGGAAATCATTTGCATTCTCAGCAGTCAGGCTACTCAAGTTTTGCGAGAGTGCTGCTGTTTCTGCAGGCGCTTCAGGAGAAGCCTGAGTGCCTCGGGAGAAAACGTAGGTCCAGTTTGCAGCGGATGTCAAATGGTTTTGGAGAGGTCTGGTCTCTGGTTGTGAACGGCGTGTTTGTGTTTTATTTCCCTCTCTTTTCCTCTCTGTAGTATTCAGTGGTTGACAGGTTGAGTCTTCACATGATCCTATTAGGACACTGTTTGCTCTCAACTGACACAGCAGCTGCCTCGGCTGCAAGCTCACAGACACCGAGAGCCTTCCTTTGGCACAAACTCTGTCTTGTTACTCATTCTTACCATAAACGCTCTATTTAACCTTGTTGGAGAAATGGTCTTTCGATTGCCAGCATCTCTTGAAGCTTCAACAAAGCAGCCAACGACTTATAACACCCACAAGTAACATGAAATTGACTTTTTTATAAGCAGTTTTTTTCTAAAGGTGGATACATCTGTGGATCAGTCTTATTTGGATGAATTCTAATATTGAAAGTCCAGATTTTAAGCCACGCTAGCAGCTCTATGGGCGGCAATGTCAAATTTTTGACATGTATTTTGACCAAATACATGCGAAACCTAATGACATTCCTCTCATGGCAGTTCATGAAATTTAATCTATTTGATTTGCGTACATAGACAAAAATGTCTCTTTTTTGCTCAGCATGACTTTCAATAACGTAGTTTTTCCTTCCAGCAACACGTGTCACATGTGTCAATTTCGGATCCAGTCTTTTCAAAATAAAACTACTTAGTTAGGTTTAGGAAAATACCGACTTGGTTAGGCTTAGGCAACAAACCTACTTAGTTAGGTTTAGGAAAAGATCGCAGTTTAGGTTAAAATAACACCAGAAGTGGCGTAACTTTAGTACGGAAGTTACGTGACAAAAACTACTTAGTTAGCTTTAGGAAAAGATCATGTTGAAATAACTCAGAAAGTGCTGTAACTTAAGTACGGAAGATACGTGACAAATAAATCAACTTTGACTTGTGGTTTCACACGGGACACGGACACCGGTCTCCTGGGCTAAAGTCCTGTGTTTTTGGACCCAGCCATCCACCCCGACCCCCTACCTCCTACCTCCTACCTACCCGGCGTGCGCCACTCTTCATACTTCCCAGTTCACAATTACGTGGATTACATACAAATTGATTTCTTGCTGACCTTCATGAAAAAAATGAGAAATTCATGTCTATGTACACGAATCAATACATTCAATTCTGTAACTATTTCACAAATGCTGTGCGATTGGGCTGGAATTTCCCATGAGCCTCATCTGTACATTGTGTTTAGTGCTAATAAGCAAATGTTAGCATGCTAAAATGCTAAACTAAGATGGTATACATGGTAAACATATATGCTAAACAGTAGCATGTTAGTATTATCATTGTGAGCGTATTAGCATGCCATTAATTCAACTGTAGACTCTTAAGTCTTGTTCAAATCTGTCTTAATACAAAACGCAACTTCCATAGGAAATATTGAAAGGGTTGTTGGTCGTGCTATAATCATTCCACCTGTCCACACTGGCCATTAAGAGATCCCTCCGTAAAGCAGCGCTGTAAGAGATTACGGACACATTTCATAGTCTTTGTTCTATGCATTCTGGGTTTGCCAAATCAAGCAGATACGTATCTTCCATATTTACGTAATTTTGCATAAATACACTTTCCCTACAGTGTTTTCTTGGTGAGTCACTGCAAAGGGATACAACCTGGCAGTTGCATGTAGTCCTATTGCTGAGACACAACACAATAAACCTGCAGATGAATACCAGAATGAAGATAATCTACTTAATTTTGCTAACTCAGACTGCTGATGGTCCATGTCAGCTTTGGTTAAACTTTGGAATGTATTTAGGAAAGTGGACTGTGGATTGTCTTGTATGTTACTACTTGTATCTTTTAATTATCTGCAATTGTAAAGAAAACTGATTGATCTACCTACCTTTGACTTTTTCAATGGGATAAGCCCAGTGGGAACCCTTTTATTCAAGCTCGAGTGTTACATCGATGTGAAAGGTGAAGAGGCCTCGCCATGCAAAGTCACTGGTGTGGCATGGAGCGGGGGTGGGGATGAAGACGTAGTAGCAAACGGCACAACACGGAAAGAACAAAGACAACCAAAACACTGAAACCAAAGAGAATTTCTGAGGGATAAAATGAAAAATGCTTTAATTTACTACGCATAACAACTCATAGGGAGAGTACATTACTAATTCAAAAGGCATCACAAAGACTTCTGTGAAATTATTCAAAGAAAGCATTACTAATTCAATCATCATTACAAAAGCGTTGTAGTGCTGCAGTGCTGTGGAAACTTCATATCTCTACTGTTCTTTATTCTATTCCTTTACCTCAACATATATGATCCCTCCACTCGGATGCATAGTCCATTTGTCCAGGTACTGAACATACGACATCATGTGACCACGAGACAAACCGTCTGTGGGAGGCATTTCCACCGCATAAAAGCACTTGTGCGACAACAGTAAACCCTCACTGATCATTTAGATTCCACAAGAGCAGGTTGATGTGTGTGCATGTGAGAAATAGATGTTTGTATGAAAGGAACAGCCTCTGCTACTTACCCTGTATAAGACAGTTATATTTGCAGACGGAGATGGTTGGTTTTCTCTTGGTGAGCTGGCTAATATTGGGGGTTCTATGAAAACCTGTGTGGTGGAAGAAATCTGCAGTTTGGTGAGTGTAGAAGCCCTTCAGCACCCCGCCAGCTGCTTAATGATATCCATAATGCACCCAATGAAGGTTTACCTGATTTATTGCACTGGAAAGAGGTTTGCGCACCACAGGTACTGGGGCTAGGGGAAGCTGTTGCCTACTAACTATTACCTCTTGACAGAATTCAACCCCTTTCTAGTTAATTTACTATGCCTTGCAAAATGTAGAGAATTAGAGTTTTGAATTTCTGAGTCGACTGACTTGTCTGGAACACTTAAGCCTACAGTACACCCCAACTGAGTCAACAGTGGGCCGGATCTTTTTGGATGTGTTCAATCATAATCCCACCACTGGACGTGCAGTCTGTGTTTATTTTCCCCTAACCAGCCAATGCATCGTCTTCACAGACGGCAGCTGTAGCTATCTGGCAACGTGCAACACTAGGGCAGGGACAATATCTCCTGATTCGATACTATCAGGATACTTGGGTGCCGATTCGATATGTATTGTGATTTTTAAAGCTGAAATTGGCGAGATTGGAGCAAATATGATAAAAAAAAGTTATTTCTATAAAACAGTCGCTATATCGTGACAGTAGTACATGAAACAGGTAACCTGATAAAAAATCATGTGCCTCTGGTGTCCTCCGGTGCTCCTAACGGCATCTGCAAGACTTCACAGACCGGAGAAAAACAAGCAGTAAGAGCTGATCTGAGGTCTGCTGTCCATCTGCTGTCTATGAGAGCCGACTGTCAATCATTCGCAAACTCCGACCAAAAGGTCAAACTAAGCAGCACTGATCAAATATTTTTTTAAAGCCTGAAAACAGAGCCATTATGAGGTGCAGCAGTCTAGTTATCTCTCAGAACACTTGGATTACAATATGCTGAAAGGTTATTATGGAATTTTTGCCCAATGATGCCAAAATTATACTATCTACTGCAACTTTAAATGTTGCAATTCAACAAGTATTGTGATCCAATATTCTGATTTATTGCGCCTTTTGTTAACTTTGTTTAGCACCACACCATGGGATAAAGGTGAATCATACACCTCTAGGGAATTTTTCTTTGAAAAAATATCTAAATTAAAACTGTAAAAATGTGTCAGCATGTATGTAGTCAGAGCTATCCTGAAGTCAAATTTATCAGACATTGTCAGGAATTATTTATTACAGTTTTTCTAGCAACCCCAAAATCAAAGTATTAAACAAGTATTAAGTATTAGACATTTCCCTCACAAATTAGTAGTATTTTCTTTTTAATTTATTAGGCAAATGTAATGTTTTATACTTCTGGTGAATATAATCCATTTCATGTTTCCATATATGTATTTTGTATATATCCTTTGTTAACAACTTATTTTGAAAACCCGACGCAGACACATATGTATACTTGCGCTAACTATGTCCATGTCCGTTGCTAGCTCTCCCTGTCTCCTTTCACCTAAGTTTCCACCGCCCACAGCAAATTTGCATCATCTGTGCTCATCTTCAGGCAGGTTTTGACATAGGCATGGTGGCATCAATAGGTTCTTCACTCAGAGAACCATATGTAACCTTTTTTACTGCCCTTGCCCTCAGGAAAAAAAATAAACATTCAGAACACACTTTAATTTCAAGAGATATGATGTTAATAAAAAAGTATTTCTGAATAAAATAGTTGTATGCTGCCAAAAAATCTCCCCCACCATCATTGTAGCTGTTTTTCTGTCACCTTGACTTTGCAATGATCTATGACTTACTGTTTATTTGTGCTTTTCTTATTTCCTCTGCTTGTACGTATCTGTATTGTAAAGAGCAGTATCTTTGTGTGAAAGTACATCACTTCATAAACAAAGTCAAAACCTCACTGCACAGCACCAATCAGTTATTCAACAGGCGTAGGAGACCTTTGAGAGGAATTATTCATTACAGCATTAGTATCCAAGTCATTCACATTTGTCCGTGGAGTTTATAATGAAAATGTGGGAGGGAAATCTTATCTGCTTTTCCTGCACTGATGCATCTCTGTCAAGCATGGCTGTTTTCCACCCTGCTAGAAATGAGAGCTAAAAATGGCCAAGTTAAGAAAGTTATGTCCCTATCATCTACCATTTTTCTCCTAGAGTAAGTGTATGTTATGCACAGACAGTCTTAATGTATGGTTCAGGGTTGTTTGTGTCACATCAGAAACAAAAATGTCAGCTTTGGATAGTTGTGGTGCTCAAAAGAACATCAGCCTTACTACAGGAGAGACCAGGTTCGGGCTTTAGCTGTGTCACCTGTGCAGATATTGATTCCCTGATCTGCAGCTCATCCTGCATATTACCATCTGCAGATGGAGTGGAAAGCAAAAGCTATTACAGACTGAAGGGAAAAAAAGAATTTCCCTACGAAGATCAATGAAATATTTCAATATTAAAAGTAGAAAGGCCTTTGCTCACAGTAAGTAATTGATTTGCCTAAGGAGCTGAGGCTGGATTCGTCTTTACTCTATTCAAGTCACACCAGTTCAGGATTCTACAGTCATTCATAAAAAAATCGTTGAACTTTTGCTTTACACATTTTAAGAAAGAATAGAGTTGCTTTCTCACTGCCCTGTTGCACTTAGTATGGCTGTGTTGGGAAAAAAATGCATCTTTTACACACATTACAGTAATGAAATTGCCTTTTTATCAGTAACGTGTCACGTATGGGATTAGTTCTAAATTTGGCAATTACATTACAGTTGCTAATCCGAGTTACTCTTGGCTTTATCGCTTTCTTACCAGTAGGGTTGGGTATCGTTCACATTTCAACCGATGCCGGTACCCAACGGTACCTGTTGTTCTGCAATTTTTAAAGTCCTAATTTCTCAAGCTCAACATTGTTACTTATTTTGTTAGTTATTTGGAAAAAAAAATCTAGTTATTTAGAACATTTTATACACCATACAAAATAAAACCCCTCCCTCCTCTCCCTTTCCAAACCAGTCCCGACAACCTTTAGCCTGTCAGTCTGTCACAAGGGCATAGTCTGACACACACATCTGATACACATGATGTCGTGTGTGTCTGGGAGGAAGCAAGCCCCCAGGAAGAGCGCCGGTCGTTGATCCCGATTTTCGTAGTGACCAAACGCCGGTACTACAACTTCCGTGTCTGTCACATGATGCCTACATGCCATAGACTTACATTGGGAAAGAGACGTCTGTAACTCAGCGGATAATTTTTTTTGGGGTGAATCAACTCCCCAGTATGAACACTTGAATAGCCCTTATGTAAATCATCAGGTCCTAAAAGTTGTAAAATGCACTTAAAGCCGAATCCAGAGTTATTTCCCTTCCTCCGTTCATGTGAATGAGCCCCAGACCGAGGCTGGAGCTACGAGGGCTGGGAGGCGAACTTCTCTTCTCCCCCTCAAACAAGCGTGGGTTGCAAGACTCCACTCATGTCTGCGCAGGAGACCAGAGAGAAAGACGTTTTTTAAAACTCTCTGTGTGTTCTGTGCTGTAGCTCTCATTACGTAGCTTCTAACTGAATCTCTGTGGTTAGAAGTTTAGTTCCTCTCCTGTTTCTCTGTTTGTATTTTCAGATATCTGCTTTATTTTACTGTTTCGCTTTCAGCTGTATAGGGGTCGTGTTAAGGGCTATTCTAAGAAGTACATTTTAATCTTGTCTGTTAACGGATAATGATCGGTTACTGAGGGTCGGCTATTGATCAGAAAAAAATCTAAATTAGCATCCCTTGTTCGCCCGAACAGAGCCAACTATTTTGTCTTGTTTTTACTCGTCGGGGCATGGTAAAGACAGATTTTTGCCTCAATTTTTGTTTTCAATATGTTTTTTTCTATTTATATTGTCGTTACAATTTATTCATGAAATAAAAGGATGTCAACAAGTACATATCGTCAATTTTGTTGACAAAATTAACCTTGGGGGTTGTGCTTCTTTAAAAAGAAAATTAATGCACATTTGTTTACTGTGTATTTGCCTCGGAGACAGTTAAATCAAGCGTAATGTACAGGTCATGTGGTTTCTGCTCCTCATATTTCTATAGGCTCTGGCATCTCCCATCATTCCATTATAATATTCCTCACCCTGTACGCTTGAGTGTGTGTGTTCCTTTTATCTCCCACGCAGTAATAACAGCTCTTTGGCCCCGAACAGAAGCCAAGAGCTAAGAGCAAAGCTATCATTGCCAACATAATAGACTTATTTTCCACTGTGTGTGTGAGCGTGCGTACTGTGTCTATTGCTTACAGTTACATCTAGTTTATCATTGATAAATTCATAACCCCTCCCCCCCCTCCCCCCCACACACACACACACACTGCGAACACATGCACTGACTTACCTATGCAATTACTTACCTGCCCACACTTGAGTAGAATTTTCCCTTTCTAAGCAGCACAGCCACTTCATGAGTGAAGAAAAGGTAAAGTGAATACATATGTGGGTAGATGCAAATATAGGTAGATGCTAAATCTGATCTGCAGGTATACTGATTACTCTACACTTGACTTTCTCTAAGTTTCCACAGCAACTAGCCATTTCCATTCCCCCACTGCTGTCACATGTGATGTCATTCACCACTCCAGTTTGGTCTGCGTGAGTGGGCTCTCTGTACACTGCGCTCTTAATGCTTTCGTCAGTCTTTACCTGAGACTCGGTAGACCTATGTAAGGTAGCTTACCATCCACTTCCTGTTCATGCATTAAATTGATATTTGGGTGAATGTTTTTTGCTTTGTTGGATGAAGCGGTCGATATTGGACCAGGCCACTTCGGTGAAAGTGTTCTCAATCAGCGTCCTCTGAGGAGCTACTGGCAGCAACAGCCGTGGCTTAGGTGTGTGCGACAACTAGGGCTGACCCGAATGCTTCAAAGCTTCGACGCTTCGATCGTTGCCATTGTAATTGACCTCCAAATCAGTATTCAAATGCTTTTTTTTTTTTTAAGTTTGCAATAATAATGTATGCATCCCAAAATAGCCCATGATATAAGGAATAATCCCACAACATTTTTCATTATTCATATACAACGCACTGGGCCGCAAAGCTTCGAATACCTTCGAATATTTCTCATCGAAGCTTCGAAGCCCAAAAAATGGTATTTGGGACAGCCCTAGTGACGTCACGGAGCGGCAACAGTTCGTTCAAAACAACAATGGCAGCTCCTGAAGAGGTTAGCGTAGCTGCTGCAATAGCACCAGTTATATCAGAACTGGAGAGTATTTCTTCATTGAAAGAAGAGCAAAGAACGGCACTGAAGAATTTTTTCAATGGAAAAGATGTTTTAGCTCTTTCCCCGACTGGCTTCGGCGAGAGTCTGATTGCCAGATGGTTCATCCAATCACCTGCCAAGTATTTTTTTGAAAGTACCTTTTTCAAACAGTTTCCAATAACGGCTTCTCAGATGGCTCTGTGTAACAAACCATCTGGTGGGTCAGGTTACCTTTGTCTGCTTGTACACATTTTTCTTTGTATGTGAAATAGGTGGTGTTGTGATAGTCTTTGATAAAACTTGACACACTTTGTGAGCACCATCCTAATATTGAGCTTCACCTTGAAGTTGATGTAGAAAGTTTGTTGTAAGAGGTTCTTCTATGCCACTAATCGACTGAACTCCTCCAGTAAGAATGCTGTGCATGTCCAATCATTGTGCTCTTGTTTGGATATACCTCTCCTACTCATCCTAGATATCTCTTGCATTCTAGCTCTGACCCCATTCTACTCCCCAAACCCCGCCGATATCCCGCAATCTTTCTCCGCAAGTAATTTCCCCAAATAATCCAGGGAGTCTTTTTCAACACAACCTTGAACTGCATTCAAGAGCTGACTTCTTGGCAGTGCAGAAGTGGATCATGCTGCAGACGTGGTTAGAGGAGAATTGAATGTTTTGATGCTTTTCTCGTGCTGTGAAACTTGTCACTATTGGAAGCTGATGTAACTACAATGAATCCAAACTTGACACAGACTTCAAGTCTACGGGGTGCGAGTGCTTCACACAAAGAAGACTTTGAGGCTTTGATTGAAGGATCACTTTAAGCGTGCAGTTATGAATGTGTATCACAAAAGCCATTTCGAGATGAAACCGCAACCAACGGAGAATTCCAATTTCTAAGATGTTTTCTTTGTGTTTCTGTGCTGTCTCACTTTGATTTTGGGGGAGTTTTGGGTGTGTCACAAGTCAGCATCGCTGCTCACTGCACTTTAGTCCTGTGGATGGAGGCGGACTGGACAAGGCGAGGGCACTGGGGAAGGCGTGAGATGGAGCTTACATCACCTGAAAGCCTTCTACAGGCATATCAATAAAAGATCACAGTTTTGACTTTGATTCAGCTGTTGACAGGATGCTTGGGGAAGCAGGTGGCCCTGCTAGTAACCTTAGTCTGCTGTGAGATGTTCTGTCTTTCAAACCACATCAGGCATTGTGGCAATTAGCACAGGATTGACATTAACGTCTTTTATTCCCTCGTGGCTGGGTTGAACAGATCTGGGTCCCTGGTTATGTGATTGGCCAACACAGGGTGACAAAGGATTGAGTTGATTCTGTTCAGGCTGTCCTCATACACCATTCGTAGCTATACCTACGAAAAGTAATGCTCTGTAATTAGTATATATCCCGCCAAATCAATTTGTATGTAATTCATGTAATCATGAGCCAGGATGTATAAAGAGCAACACACGCCATGTAGGGAGAAGGTTTGGGTGGATTGGAGGGTCAAAAAACCCAGACTTACGTCCAGGAGACTGCTGTCCTTACCACGTGTGAAACCAGAAGTCAACATTGATTTATTTGTGATATTACTTCCATACTTCAATAACGCTACGTCCGTAGTTATTTTAACCCAACAGTTGAATTATTTTTCACGTAACTTCCGTACTTAAGTAACGCCACAAACTTTTCCTAAACCTAACCAAATAGTTTTGTTGCCTTAACATAAACAAGTATTTTGAAGCATAGTTATTTTAACCCAAACCATGACCTTTTCCTAAACCAAACCAAGTTGTTTTATTGCCTAAACCTAAATAAGTATTTGAAGCATAGTTATTTCAACCCAAACCACAACCTTTTCCTAAACCTAACCGAGTTATTTCTTGTGAAGACGGAAGTTTATGTGAAGTTTATTTTGAAAAGACTGTATGCGGAAATTGACACATGTTGCTGGACATTCACAAGATAACATACGAAAAATGAGGAATAACTTTTTGTAAGATATCATACGAACCGTTGTATGAGGATACATTTTTCTGTTTCAACTTTTCGCCTCCGACCGCTATGTTTTTTTGGCACCCACTGCGGTCCCCACCACCACAAGTTAAACCCACCACCCACATTCAAATGAATGGGAGGACTGGCGCTTTCGCTGCATCGCCTGATTTGGCTTTGATCAAGGAAGTGGGTTAACTTAACTCTTACAAGAACATAACTGCTTAGTGGTAAATAATTTACTGAAACATGTAATTCAATATCTTGTATGAATGCAACAATATCTAATATTAGTAGGTTTGTTTGACTTTGCCCTTGAGTTTATGTGTTCCCTGCATAGTGTGTGTGTTTGCGTGTGTGTATAAGAGAGCGGCAGAACAAAGAAACAGTGACTCACTCATTTTTAAATGTCACAGCGTTCGCTAAGGGTAATGCATTGTCACATTTTATTTAATATATTTAAGAAATTAAGATATCTCTGCCCTTATGACCAATAAGTGGCCATTGGAGTGCTCGTCTCAAAATCACAACATCCACAAAAAAAATGTATTGGTTTCTTTTAAATGTCACAGGTGGCGCTGAGGTTTCACACAATTCAAAGGACCTTCTGCTTAATTATATATATAAGTATATGCTAGGCCTATGTACTCACTATACATCAAAATATCTATCATTTCATGATTGGAAATGTCTCTGCAATGAGACAGTGATTGCATACAATTACATACGTCCATCTTCAGGAAAACTACAGATCAGAACACAAGACTGCGTGCAGACAGTTTTCACCCCCAGTGGCTACAATACCTTTCATGAACCCACAGGTTCAAGTTTCAGACGTGCACATTCAGCCAAAGATAAACTCCTAAGACTTAAGGGATGTTTTCCCCTTGGAAACTATAACAATTTGGGTAGTATGGTAAAAAAACAAGGTTTTTGAGGATGACAACGATATCATGGACTGCCATGAAATTGGGTACAGATATCAATGGTACCCAGAGGATGAACCATATTATCTAAGCGCCACAGGAAGGTCCATTCTTTTTACTTATCTTGTAAAATATTTCATCAGTTTTGATTAACCCAAAATAGTACAGACATTTGTGATTCCCATAGGATGAACCTTAATGAATTTGATGATCCCCTGACATCTCCTCTAGCACCATCATTGAGTGAAGTGTCTCAACAACTATTGGATGGGTTGCCTAACGATTTGGTACAGATATTCACGTTACCATCAGGATGAATTGTAATCACTTTGGTGATCCCTTCATCAGGTCAAAATTTGAATTTGTCCATTATTCTAAAGCTTGGCATACACTTTACGATTTTATAAAAGTTGTTGTGTAATTCCTACACCTACTGAACGAGTAGATCGTTTGCGATGTTAAAGTCACGATTTATGTGCTCACACTGTACGGTCTGATTGTCAGCCACGACCTGAGTGCTCACACTGTACGTATAAAATAGAAAAAAAAAAAAAACACGGCCTGTTGGCTCCTTCGGGCCATTCTGGCTGTTGACAGAGAATTGGAGGTAACCTAGCTACGTTTTACTATATCTATCGAACATTGTTATCTTGATAGCTCTGATTACTGTAAAAAAAAAAAGTAGAAAAAAGGCACTGACGTTGGGGAATCGGCTCGTGGCTCTGCTTCAACTGTGCAAGAGCCTGTGGACGGCCGACCAAAATTTCTGACATGTTATTGTTAATCGGTCCTCGGTCCCTGCTGTGCACTGCATGGCAAACAACGCCAGATGAAGCTGAAAGATGTGATAGCATTTAGCTGAAAGGACCACTGTCCCTAAGTACAACCTCACCAAGCTGCAAGAATGGCTGTAGACTTTTAGTCTCATTGTAATGTACTATCCCATATTTATTAAAGTTTTTTTTTTTTATAGTTGTCCATCCTTCTGGAGTTTGAGGTTTTCTGCCACACCCTACATTTGGACGCCGTATTTTTCCCTCTTTAAAATGATTGGCTCATAAAAAGAAAGCGGTTATTGTTGTCTTCAATCAGCAGCAGGAAAAAAACAACGATATAATATGAACAAAAATAAATAATAGAAATGATGGAGGCTTCATTATTTATTCAAATTCACATTAAGTTTATTGTGTTACAAGTACTATTATGTGAAAACCATGACAGTAATTACTAATGTAAAAAAAAAAGAAAAGTCTAGTTCTTGTATTACATTCAGATGTGGAGAACAATAAAGTTTGACATTCTAATGGTGAGGTTTGCCTTTCATCAAAGCTTTGCATGTAATAGCCCGCAGAAAGACTTGACAATCGCCCATAAATGAATTTCAAGCTGTTGAATGTTGAGAGCTGTAGAAACGGGCCAGCGTTTGTCCTCTTTCATCACCGTTATCACGGCTATCTGTTATAAAATTGTTTTTTATCTGCTGAATGGCTGTTGGCCAGGTCTCCTTTGGATAATGTATGATCTCAGTGGGAGTATCCTGGTTGAACAGAGCCTCGTGTTGAGCAATGAAATGAACATTAGATTGGCATTAAAAGGGAAGTGGGGATGAAAAATAAAGGCAAGCAACAGACTAAAAGAGGAGATATGGCAGTTGTGTGTACGTATGCGTGCCTCCCACATAATTCACAAGCAGGAATATTAAGTCATGCATTAAAATGATAATGCCTCATCTTATTCCACTAGAGACTTCTTAATGACCCGCCTCTGTCTCTCTCTCTCGCTGTCTCCGTTGCTTTAATCCGTTTCCGTTATTGCCCACTCATTCTCCCTCATTTAGTTCTGATTAAAATGTGTTCACTGATCCTCCTCTACCCATTCTTCCCTGCCTTTTTTCCTTTTTTTAACTTCTCGACAACCTTTTCTCTGATCACCACCTCTCTCCTTCCACCTTCACAATTTGCCCTCCAGGTCTACAAGAGGCTGTTCAGTCCTCCATGAAAATACTCAGTATAATGTCTAGAATCTACCTTAATAGTTTTTACCATTTAAATAAGAGGTTTGTATCCTTGATTGTTCTGGATTTTAAAGCCTACGCGTCATGGAAAGGCCGTGGCCGGAGGCATAATGTTTTCGGGTTGTCCATCCGTCTGTCCGTCTGTATGTCCATTCATACCATTTTTGTCAATGCGATATCTCAGGAACACCTGAAGGGAATTTCTTAAAGTTTGGCGCAAACGTCCATCTGGACACAAGGATGACTTGATTATATTTTGGAGGTCAAAGGTCAAGGTCACTTTGACCTTGTGTTCGTCCCATTCTTGTAAACGTGATATTTCAGGAACATGTTGAGGGAATTTCTTCAAATTTGGCACAAACATCCACCTGGACTCAGGGATGAATTGATTAGATTGTGGTGGTCAAAGGTCAAGGTCACTGTGAACCCACAAAACACAAATTTTGGCCATAACTCAAGAGTTCATATGCTGATAATGACAATTTCAGACAAATGTCTAATAGTATAAAATGATGAAGTGATGACAATTTGGACAGATAAACTGCAACTTGACTGGTTGGAGAGGTGTTAATTCTAGTTTCTTTTATTTTACTCCAAAAAAAAATGAGGCAACATTTTCCAATGATGTTTTTATAAGTTGGGAAATTATTATTATTATTGAGCAGGGCAAACTCCATATCAGTAAATTGTATGATAATTGCTATGAAAACTGATTTGCATCTGTCAATTTATAACATTTTGTGTAGCTCTCTTTTTCTGTGTAATGCATCAAATATACTTTGTATAATTAGTTAACATAAACATGATTCATATATTCATATATTTAACAAATATAATGAAATTGAAAACCAAATTTTATACATGGTCCCTTTGTTGTTCGCATCACTCATTTCCAGTAACACAGCCGAGTAAATTCAAACATTGCTTAAACTTAAACGTGTTAACCAAAATACACTGTGTTTTCAAATATGTGCACACATATATTTAAACTAATATCTCTATTTTAGCTAAACCTAAGGAGCATTAAAATAAATATTTGTTAGACTATGGTGATATTTACATAGCTAACTTCAGATTACTGCATGAAGTGTTGTGAGGAAATATTGGTAATAGTCTGATGTCGGTTCAAGAAAAAAGATCAATGATTGAATTAAAATGGCCTCCACGATTAGATTAATAGATTTTTGATAAAACATTTAAATGTGTTTGATTAGATTATCTCTGTAAACTTATTTAAAACAAATATGTGTAAATAACAAGCCTACTTAAAGGAACCATGTGCAGTTTTTGACCACTAGTAGCGCTATTGAACCATGTTTTAAAAGTTTGATAAGGAAGGGAAATTCATTCAACGTGTTCGTTAGACTTCAACTATACACTGAACCAAAACAACAATTTTGTTTGTTTGCAAAAAACTCCACAGGGGACCTTTTAATAAATATCATTGGCTGTATACTTCAATCATTTCACACTAGAGTTGGCCGTGAGAAAAACACATTCAAGTGGCAGGCTAAGGGGACAAAAAGGTAAAATTATGTGATAACAAGCTGCTAAATAACAGTCTGGGGCTTTGCGGCTCTTTTGTGTTGTTGTTGTTGTTTTGGTTCCAGTAAAATAACTGTATAATGCACCTCATAATTTGCTCCAATGTTCATCTTATCCTTTTCCCACAAAGTGGCACATAGTCCACAAAATAATAACACCTTAAATTGCTTATTGTCTGAGCCCAAACACACTGTTGTTAGCGGTGCTGCTTTCTTTAAGCCCTTTAGAAATGATCCACAAACTCAATTTGAATGGTTAGTGCCTAAATGAGTGCTGCAAATCCTTAGTTAATATCCCCAAATGTGTCATTTTTTTTAATCATGTGTTGTTGGTGTTGTTTAAATGGAAGACAAATGCCAAGTATAGCAAACCGTGAGACTGATCATGTGTTCAGACAGAGCGTGAGGCGAAATTTAATGGCAGGATGATTTCATCCAAAGTCAATTGAAAGACCCGGTTAGACACACATTTGTGAAGATGCATCCGCATGAGTTAAAGATATTTTAACTTTAGCAACAAATTCACACTTATGCAGGGACTTAATGAATCTGCTTCATAAAACTAAGAACAAAAGGGGGGAAGACTGATCACTAGAAACCCCAATTCCTTCTGTTATTTTCCTGCAGTCAGGAAACAAACACAAACACACAGAAAGACATCCATACACACAGTCGGCGTCCATTTCTATCTAACTTACAGCAAACGTATGTGCAGTTGCTTTGAATACACATATACTGTATGTAAAGCATGTAATGTTTGAACATGGCATTAACAGTCCAGTGTCTGAAATCGTACTTATTTCTGTCTTAACACAGCTCGACCTACACACTGAATAACTATCTAGCTACTAGGGATGTCACGATACCAGAAATTTAATAGTTGATACCAATACCAGTGAAATTCCACAATTCTCGATACCAATTTGATACCACGGTAAAATCAAACGTAAAACAATGAATCCTATGTACTTATACACTACATACACTGCTTTATTTCCGTTTGCATACTGTTTTTTGTCGGGAAGTTTAACAGGTCATATTTCCCTCTCTATTATCTATTTTATATTGCTATGAAAACATCTCCTTCGACCAACTGTATTTATTCATGTTTCTAGCCAAAAGATTACATTTGAGCTGGGCTGTTAAAGTTAATACGATAATAACGCATTAATGCAAATACTTTTTAACGCCACTAATTTCTGCAACGCATTAACTTAGCTTGTGATTTTTTTGGTTGTAGCGGTCTCAGTTTTAAAGCGAGAGTGAAGATACTGGCATCATATGAAACCAGAAAACCTAAGTAATCCATTGATACCAACCATGTCATGCTAGGGTGAGGAAAAACTGGCATGGCCATTTTCAAATGGGTCCCTTGACCTCTCACCTCAAGATATGTGAATGTAAATGGGTTCTATGGGTACCCTAAAGTCTCCCCTTTACAGACATTATGATAATCATATGCAGTAACATGTTGATAAGAGTATTAAATACTTGACAAATCCCTTTGAGGTACATTTTGAACAGATAAAAAATGTGCAATTAATTTTTGATTAATCGTGATTAACTATGGACAATCATGCGATTAATCGCTATTAAATATTTTAATCGAATGACAGCCCTAATACTCATTTTTACTGAATAGAGAGCCTACACATCATAACGTAAATCAATGGCACCTCCCGTATTGACATTAGCAGGACGAGGGCTAGTTAACATTAGCTGTTAGCAGCCAATGAGCAGCACAGTCCTGCATGGCGCTAACGCCAACTAGCTCTCGTCTTGCCGATTTCAACATGTATTTGTTGTTCACAATGTAGTGTTGTCAGGGAAAAATAGGATGCGTCCTCCTCTTTCTCTGTAGAAAAACAAGTACCGCCACGTTTTCAGAATTTCGGCATCGACTTGGTACCAAAGTATTGGTTCTCGTGACATCCATACTAGCTACTGCAGCAACTGAATTGTACATTGATACTCTCATTCTGACAGCCTCATATGAGGTCAGATTTTTAACTGGGTGTGTGGAACAGTGTTTAAAGTTGTAAACGAGCGTTTCTTTTTTTCTATAAAACAATTACCAAGTTTTCCAAAATGACCAAAATCTCAGCGGGAATGCCGTTCCAAATATTTAGTCTCAGAATGGCATTCTGGTGCATTCTGGCTCAGTTCCACTCCTGGTTACACCACAGAACACCACACATTATGCAAATCTTCTAGTAAAACATGCACAAGCTGTCATAAGCCCCGTGCATCTCCTTTTGTGTCCAGCTGCATTACTCTCCATTTTCATCAGCAGCTGAAGCTCGCGCTTTGGGATTTTTTACTTTTTAAGCTTGTTATTTTGGATTTCAAACGGTCCATTTTCATTCACTTCCACTTCATTTTTCACTTCATCACGGCGCCGTCTGCTGTCATTGTTGTCATATTTGTTTACTGGCCACGCCACTTACAGCTCGAGTCGGCAGGTTTTTTTTCATTTTTTTTTCTTCTACTTGTATTCGTTCTGTTGTTGTTGTTTTGGTCGTGCTCCAAACCAGCATTGACCTTTGTAAAGGGATAATCCACTAAATCGCTCAGCCGGCCATAAAGAGCTTTTTATTTACCGCACACTGTCTCCTGGCATTTTAAACCCGCTGTCTCCGTCTCCAACTCTCCCATGATCCTCCCACTCACCCTCCCTTTCCTGCTTTCTCTCCTCAGCTCCGTTTTATCTCACTCACGTGAACTCTTTGTTCAATCTCACTTTCTTCTTCATGCCTTTATTGTACCTTTCTGCACATAACTCTTTCATTTCCTAATTTTCTGTCTTTTTTAATCCTTTTTTCTTTGCTTCTTCCTGCATATTCTTTCTTTTCACACACGGTTCATTTCCTCTCAGTTCCTCAGATCTCTTTCTAACCTTGTTTGGTGTATGTGTGTGTGTCTGTGTCATTGTTATTTTCCTGAGATTTAATTATCAATCCTCCAGATGAGGGAGTTGGCACATGCACGCAAATTATCACAGACTTCATAAATTAACACTGCGTGGAGAGATTAGACACGGGCAGGCACGCACACATGCACGCACACATACAGAAAAACCATAGTCTGAGACTTGCTAAGACGCATACACACAGAGACATGTGACCAGTGTGTCACAACAAGTTAGACAGAGGCAGACATAACAACACGCACCCACACAGTCTGAGACATCGGCACACACACAAACACAGTGTGCCACAAGCAGTTAGATGAAGACGGACAGAAAAGTGAGTGTGCACGCCGTCTGAAAAACACACACACACACACCAGGTCAGTACACACAAACGTGCGTCACAGTGCATCACAGGAGAAAACATGCACAAAGTTATTGGGGTGTGTGTGTGTGTGGTGTGTCATAGAGAGAGATTCTGCAGTGTGCTTAGCCTGTATTTGCCATGCATCTGTGTTGTTTGTTTGGCGAGGATAATCCATCGTGTGTTAACAATGTGTGAACCGTAACACAGCTCATTCAGACAGCCGACTCGCATGAAATTAATTTACATGAAAATACTGAGGATGTATAGAGCATGTGCAGTGTTTATTTTTGGTGTCTAAACACTAGGCATAAGCTAGTATCAGAGCCACAAAGTGGATGCTGGAATGGAGGTTGGGCTGATGCGTATGCAACGAGACGTCATATGTAATATAAACTGTTTGGGTACTACACCGATTTAGCATTGCACTTCTGGACTCACAACAGACATTTAAAGGAACAGTTTGTAACATATCGGGGGATCTATTAGCAGAAATTGAATAGCTTAGAATGAGCCCTTAATATCTAAATAGGGAGCGGGTCCTCTTCACAGAGTCCGCCATGTTGCGCCGCCATGCTTCTATCGTAGCCCAGAATGGACAAACCAGACTCTGGCTCTAGAGAGAGCCTTTAGCGTTTTTACGTTACCTGAAGGCCACCATAGTTCTCCGACACGCTTGTGGAACTGCGAATGACTTCCGTTGCTCCTAATATATTGTTTTTATTGTAAGGATGACCTCTGAGAGAGGTGAACGGCGTTACCACGGTTTTGCACTTGGTGTCTGATGATACCGCAGTCTTGGAAAAGGACGAGTGAGCAGAGGGGTACTCAGCTGGTTGCAATCTGCAACCACACTGCTTGATGTTGCCAAATCCTACACACTGTAGCTTTCAAAGAAAAGGAAAATAATTCAAATCGATACAGCAGAACAAGAGATATCTTCTTTTTTTCCCATGCATTCTTCGTCCTTGTCAAAATGTAGCACCTACATTACCTACAATTCAGCATAATCGCAGACAGCTTGGCCGCAGATTCGGGCCGTTATGTTATGCTAGTAGAGGCTAATGTAGCCTCAGGGCGCTAGCCTCAAGCAGAGATGAGACTCGGGCCACAAGAGGTCTTGTGAGCTCACTTCTTTCTAACTCAGGACTTCAAACTTATAGTCTTAAGCCCCAACCGCAGTGAATCAAGTGACATCACTTGAGGCAATTTATCAGACATAATGCAGCTCTCTTTGGAGTCACTGAAGGCTTTATACAACTTTTGTTCATATATGCAGGAGTCCTCCCCAACCCTTGTATAATATAGTCCAGTGGAGAGGGATGATCTTCAATAACATCAGTACAACCCATCTTCAGGGATCTTGATTTAGTATGTGTTCCTTCTTATAGCCATCCACCATGAAATACACTATGACAGACCTGGATCAGGGATAGCTAGTTACTTCACCATAAATGAAGGGCTGATAAGGGTGCACTAAATTTTTGAGACTGACATGTCTACCCATACTTTACATAGTGTGTGTGTGTGTGTGTGTGTGTGTGTATTGACTTATAATAATCATCAATCATACATGCAGTGTGTATTATTCCAATCCTATTCATCATCAAAGTAATCTGTTCTGAGTATTGTTATGGCTAAAGAGTTGGGATTCCACAATTGGTTAACCAGTCTTCAACAGCAAATACACCTATTTTTCTGTGCAAACAAGTGCAAGATTCAACAATAAGGATTGCCCGATTAAAAATAAATAAATAAATACATTGTTTTTTCCGGATCTGATGATATAAGTAAGCTAAGGAGTGAGCCATCTCGCTTTCCTCTCATCTCTGTTGAGAGTTGCACATGCACATTACCAATCGGGCAGTCGCAAGGAAATGACGGCTGGTAAAGAAAAAAGTTTATAAGCTGAAGCGCAAGCGAGCATTTACATTTCCTGGAAAAAAGAAAAAAAAATTAAATACATATGTTGCTTTTTCAAGGGATTATTAGAATATTTTGTCGAAAACGTTAAATCTGCCTTGGTGCGACACACCTTATAGTATGACTATATGAATATATAGAATATTCCTTGTCTGAAGTAGAGCTTGACACTCAAAATGTCACTGGTGGTAGTTAAATATATGTTCATGGGAGCATTATCTAGTGTGCGGAGTGTATTTTTTCCATCTTTTCTCTTTTTTATATATATTGAACATATTCACTACTTTTTACTCTAAGTTCACTCAGAACTATATACTGCATGCAATTCTGGTGTCAACACATGCACTTGCTCTGCATGAGACATATACTGCAGTCTGAGATGACTCAAACAAAATCAGATTCTCCTCATATTTTCCTTAGGACCTTTAATTATGTCTGACATATTAAACATTTTTTCTCACAAATGTTTGCTTCCCTTCCCACTAATTTAAGTGCTTATATGTTATCTGTTGCCAGACAAACTTTCTGTCTAGTTTGCTCATATTTTGACCCACGTGATCAAACAAAAGGTGTCTCTAATCCAATTTCATTGACTATATTGGGCTTATTAGCCGTGCATCATCTGAACTGACTCTACAGTCTCTACAGTTATCTTTGGTGTTCTAGGCTTTGTCGTATTACATTTGACAGACACACAGAAAGACACACAGGGGGAAACATAGTTGCAGGTGGTGCTTGTTAGTAACATCAAAACAAAAACCCAGTTCACTGTGTAGTCACAGACACATACACACAAACCTTTGCATGCATGCACAAAGTCATTCTTGCATGCATAAAGTCATCCCCGCATGCACACTCACACACACACATACGCTCTGACAGGGAACTACCGAGAGGTATAAAACACATGCTTAAGCACAAATTTATGGTGACACATAAGCATCACCTACTGTTTTAGCAGTACAGGCTCTAGTTGATGTTGTATAGTTGAATTATTTTTAATATATAGAGTATAAAATGGTAAAAGCAAAAAGAAAACGTAGCATGATTCTGGATAAATGCTCACACATACTGTATAGAGCACATTAACAACCCCTTAACACTCTGATGGCCCGCCCGCTATTCTGTCTTTCAGAGGTTGTTGTGGTCTTTTCAAGAGGGAGTTTTCAAGCTACACTGAGTATATTGGTATCACATGAAACTAGAAAGCCTAAGGAATCAATTGGTACCATGTCATGCTAGCTTGTCGGAAAGAATGCTAAATTACGCTACAAAGTTACGCTAAATTTTACCCACAAGTCTCTCCTTTACAGACATGCCCACTTTATGATAATCACATGCAGTTTTTTGAATGCTGTACAAATGTGTTATTTCCGCCAATATTAAAATTATGTGTTTGAATATTTCTGCATATTGGGGTCCCTAAACAGTCTTGGAATTGCATAAATTGGGTATGACTGGAAAGCTGAGATGCTTGTGAATCTACTGAGCCCAATTGTATTCAAGTGTGATGATGTTAGTCCCCATAGTAGCCATTTCATTGTATACGACATTTTTTGAAATTTGCCCTCAATGTATAAAATGACCTTTGGTGACCTCTAAGATAATCACAGCCTCATGAAACTTTACAACCACAAACTACAGGTCTAGGGCATTCGGAGGAGGGATGGTTTTTCCTAGGTAGATTGACAATAAGGGCATTTCTTAGCAGTTTCCAGAGCAGAAGCGCTCGCCATCCAATCAACGAAAAATGCAATTCTTGCAGAAATCTACAAATGTCAATGGTTTTTGATCCCAAATCACAGCATGGCTTTTTCTATGCTGTTCCTCAAGGTCTCTATGTCTTAATGTGGTATTTTTGAGGGATTATTGGTAATGTTTTATCAATTCTCAAATTGTAAAAAATGGTTAAATTTAGCACCAAATCTGTGTAACAAATTGTTTCAACCCAAAAACTGCTACAACAACTTATGAGACATAAGTGTGCATTGGAATGACCATCACAAACTTATATCATCATGTTCTAAGCTCCTTTACACTTTTACAAATTCAAAATTTATTTAAATTGATTCATTCAATTTATGAATTATTTTTTTATTTCTTATTAATGACTAGAACAACTTGGCACACACTGCTGAGCTGCATCTCAAATTTCAGGTTCCCAGCTTTCAGATGATGGACACCACTTCTATGTGGCATCTACTGCTGACTATTTATCTATCCCTGAACATCCCCTGTCCCCCACCCCAACCCCTTCTAAAAAAAGAGGGTGGAATGGTAAGGGGTTGAATAAAAGGTGATAGAACAATTGGTAATATGCATACATTCCATTATGCTTGCATCATTACAGAAAAAGGGGTTTCTGAGCACATACAGGCCAGGAAAGAAAGGCATAGTGTGATGAAATGTTGAAAGTATTGCATTTACTTTGATCACAAATCTTGAATTCTAAGGCAGCCTGCCCTCTCCATCCTGACATTTACATCAAAGCCCACTTCAGAGTTGAATAGCTGTACAATATCACCTGTAAAGCAACTCAAACAAGTCTGGTTGGGCCTAAGGATCTTGTCCCGTTCTTTATCTGAAATCCTGTTCAACAGTCTCTCCCCACCTGCATGAGGGCAAATGTTGAGATAAGTGTGTCGTGATTCTGCACTTATTTGTAATATCATGATGATTCCATGACCTTCCACAAATATCTCAAGTCACAGATCCCTTAATGTTAGTATGAACCTTAAATAAATGAGTTCAACCCCACATAAACTTGCAACTGAGCCATAGTCAGATTGAAGGAATGGATAAAAAACCTGCTAGGGTATGAGCGTTCTTTCAGAGGCATGTTGAGCTGTCAAGTAATGGATTGGACGTCGGTACAGATAAGGAATGTTCAAAGGGGAATAAGGAAGAGGCTCATCTGGGATGGCAAACACATTTGCCAAGTGTCTCGAACTAAAGACAGTGTTTAAATAAGAAGTGAGGAATGCCAACGTGTTCCACGGGTCTCGGAGTTTTCCGATTTATTCCACAGAAAGATGCTGAATAATCTGTTGAGCTGGTTTGATATTAGGAATCATCTCTTTGTCCAACCCGGGGAGGCGGGAAGGCCTATAAATACCACAACATTACACTGACATCCTGTGTGTCATGAGTACACTTTTTTGCCTTTTCGTGTGTCATTTGTAAGCCACTTTTTGCATGTCATTTGTACTCCACGCAAACGTCCACAGTTAGGTTCAGGCAAGAATACCACTTAGTTAGATTAAGGGGAAACGTCATGGTTGGGCTTAAAATAAGTAAATAAACTAAGTAAAACACATACGGAAACAACATAAGTTAGCTACAGAAAACAAGTCACAAACGTCATTTAAAAAAAATGTGACAAACGTCACTAACGTAACTTACAAAACAAAACACCGGTCAACAACAGTCTCAAATACGGGTCTCCTGGTTAAAAGTATGGTGTTTGTTGGACCCACCCGCCCACCATAAGTGGTGTTTCTCACTAACTCTTACTGTAGCATTTATACGCGGATGCTTTTCTATTGCAGTCAGTACAGGATACATGGAGTACAAATGACATGCAGAAAGAAAGGCGTATTTATTGCACGCTAAACGCCTTGCGCATTATTGTGGCATTTATACTCCTTTTCGTGCGGACGGGCTGCTATGTCACTTTGAAAGGGTTCAAAGTGCACTGTGATCAAGCATGGATACAGCATAGATACAAATGTTGATACCCAAATATTTGACCATTCAATGTCTGTTCACTGAAAACACAAATGTTGGTTAGCCCGGGGAGGGAGTACTGATAAAGCCCAGTCCAAAATGTTACATGAGAAATGGTAAAAACAGTGGTAGGGATTACTTCAGTTTAGATATAAACATTAGGTTGTCATCAGTGTACAATAATAGTTAACAACTGATTCGGAGCTCAGGGAAGTCGTGTCACACTTTTCAATAGGAACAGGTAGCACCAAACAGCTGCACCGGGCTCATGCCCAATGCAGGGTGAAAATGAAGGTATCTGAAGCAATAGTTAATACAGAGGCTTTGGGGTTAGTAGTCAGCAGAGTAAGGCTACGTTCACATTATGAGCAGCAAAGCTACAAAACAGCCAAGCGTGGCCAGCTACATTGTTGCTGCGTCACCATTGAAGTGTTGCTTAAGCGCTCATTGACATAGTTATTTCATAAGAAGAATACATTTTTCTTCCATTTTTTAGATGGAACGGAACAGGAATTATGGGGAGAGAGAAGGGGACCAGAAATGGTGAAACAAAAACATTTAATTGGTTGATGCTTCACAGCCTAATTGGAGTTCTGAAAAACAGTTGAGGCCAGCGCAACATTAATTTGTAGCGCGTCACGCAGAGAAGTGTCAGGCGTCAGTTTGTAGCTTCATGTCACCGGCTTCCATTCAAAATGACTTGTAGCCTGTTGCTTTGTCGCTCGTAGTTTGAACTTAGCATAACTCACATGACTCATAACTCAGATTACTTTATGATAATCACATGCAGTTTTGGGCAAATCATAGTCAAGTCAGGACACTTTTGTTGCTTGTTGAGTTTGAGTTTGCCACGCTATAATTTGAGAATATTGTTTTATACAAAATGCAGTACCTGTGAGGGCTAGTGGACAATATTTGTCATTGTTTTGTGTTGTTAATTGATTTCCAATAATACATTTATATACATACGTTTGCATAAAGCAAGCATATTTGCCCTTTAAGGTTCATTTGAATGGATACATTTGCGATTAATCGCGATTAAATATGTTAATTGATTGACAGCCCTAGTACAAAGATTTTCCGCCTCCAAAGGTATAGCAGACATGAGAGACCCAATATATATACCCAATTGCTGCCTGCCCACATAACATACTGTATGTAGGTCACGTATCTTTGAGTGTTAAGTGTTGTATGAGCTCCTCCAAGCCCTTCAGACATAGTGGGGCATATACTTTGTCTGATTGTTCCTGGGAGAGTTAGGGGAGAGTCAGAAGGGGGATACAGAAACGATCTGTGGCTGGCTCCAACGTATAAAGGAAGATTTAAAAGAATCCTTTGAAATGCAAGTTTGAAATGAGGCTGGGATTCGGTCTCGGTCGTGGGGTTTTGACCAGCTGATAAAACGTGTGTGACCAATGGATACGATAGCATGGTTGATTTTAGAAAAATGTGTTGTGGAGGGATCAACAGAAGGTGTTATCTCTGGCAGATGGGTTCAGAAGGCGCCAAATGGCCACTCAACCATTCTCGAAAAGTACCTGTATTGCTAGGGATGATTTACTAGAGTGAAGAGATACGTTACCGAACCCCTGACTGACTGAGCAGGGGTTTTCAAAGTTTTTGAGTCCAAGGACCCCTTACAGGGGAGAACATTTTCCAAGGACCCCCTCTTATTCGTAACACCGATTAAGCATACAACAATTTGTAATCTTAAATGCCATTGGAGCTATTTGTATTCTAAAACTATTCAACCTAAATACTTAAGACCTGTTTCATAGTGATAAACAGAAACACATTTTAATTTAAATCATGTTAATACCACTTATGTATTATGACACAGCATTCATACTTTTCAAATAATTGATCTTAAAACAAAAGCTAATTTTAAGTAAGTGCTTCAGCTTATACCTAATGAACTTATTGCTGCATATCACAATCATATCCGAGTTTTGTATTGGCCCAAAGCTAATGTGGGTGGTAGTAATGGATACAATATGCTTGTTTTATTGGTGCAAATGGTCCCCATCTGTAGATATGCACTTTTAATGATACAACACAATTTTAGCATTTATAGCAAATTATTTCGCTGACCCCCTGACAGAGTGCCAAGGACCCTTTGAGAATCACTGACCTTAAGGTCTGCTTCCATTATGAGCGAGAGTTACTGTGTGACTTTGGATCTTTGCCGGTGATAGATGTGATGACCCGACCACATCATCATAACAACCCTGACAAGTTTGGACTGACAATGTTCCACACTTCTACAGTATTACCAGTCTCATGGAAAATCCTTCCTCTGCTTAAATGCCTTGCAGAAAAGAAAACACTTACCGCCTCACAATCTCTCCAAGGACTTCAAAAAACAAGTCTATTTCAGCAGCACCTTTTTTTTCTAAGTCATCAGTTTTGATCTGGGAGAATGAAGTGGAGACATCCTACGTCCTTACTGGCTAGATGGGTTGTGAGACCTGCATCCGAGGAGTTGGTTAGAGGTAAACTCTTGGCCGTTGTTTTTCTGCATGGATCCGTGAAATCTTGGATAACGTTTCCGTGTGATTGGGTAGGACTAGGGGCGCTTTGTCGGATCTAGAGTTACCATTTATTGGTCATTTGGCTTGCATTAGCCATGCTTATGTTTGATATGGGCATAGTCTATAAAACGTGTTTAGTTCCTCTCACAGATTCTCAATAAATAGACACACTCACACACATTCACACTCACAGATCAATATGTTACAGATCTGGATGAAAACAGGCTGCATTTGAGTTGATTGAGAAGATAAATGATCACAATCAGCGTGATGCAGAATGTGCTCGCCACAGAAGTGACACTTTATTTGAATGGATTGCAATATGAAATCAGTGGTCTGTGTTGCAGCAGAGATATTTTTTATATATGTCTTATTGCATTTGACTTTGAATCTGTTTTAATAATGAGCCTCCATCTCTCTATCCACGACTTTTAAAGACCGCCCTGAAATAGGGCAAGAAACGTAACGTGCATTAGAGTGGGTTTTTATAACTCATTAGATGCGTCTTTATTAAAAAATATAGTCTGCGTCGGGTACGCGTCAAGGTCTAATATTTCACCGTGCTTGGTTTTCCCAATAAAATTCATAGCAAAGTGCCTGAAAAGCAGGTGAATAAATCACTGGGATTCAAAGACAGTTTACTTTAAAGATGTCATGTTATTATTATCTTTCTATCCATTCTCACAAGCAACAGCGGTGGTATTGGGAAAAAAATATGAATCAATTTTTCCTTGCCATTTAAGCGTACTGAATGATTTTGTGTGTATGATATGATTGTGTGTGTGTGAGCAGACCATTTTCAGATACTCCAATTCTCCTGATAGACCCTTAGTGTTCTCACACACATACCTAGCGACCTTCACAGCTATCCGTACAAGCTGTCTAAAAAGGCTTTGATTCCATACGGGCCTGTCTCCAATGCATCAACGCTCTCTCTCTCACACACACACACACACACACACAGTGGAAAGCTGCGATTTCCTCAAACATAATCCAGCCTTTTTACTCTTGGGGTTTCTCGTTGTGCGAATAGGAGGGAGGGAAGAATGGAAAAGGAGGATGGAGTGGTAGATTGTACATCCACACTACGCTGGAGAAATGGGAAATATACAGTACAGTAGGCCTTCCATCCACACTAAGCTGGCATTTTCATCACCGATAAGTGATCTGGATGTGGCGGAGTTCAAAAGGCAATCTTTTTTACCTCTAACCCAACTCAACTAAACTTTATTTATAGGACACTTTACACTAGGGCTGTTAAAGTTAACTCGATAATGACGCCTTAACAAAAAGTAATTTTAACGCCACAAATTTCTCTAACGCATTAACACAACTTGCAATTTTTAGGTTGTAGGGGGCTAAGTTTTAAAGCTAGAGTGGAAAGACACTGGCATAATATAAAACTACAAAACCTAAGGAATCCATTGGTATCAACCATGTCACATTTTTTTATTTAACCTTCTTCGCTTTTTTGCAAAGGAGATAGATAGATAGGATAAATAATGCTCCAAACTTACACTAAAGTTTAGCGAGGAAAAACTGGCACGGACATTTTTAAAGGGGTTTCCCCTGACCTCTGACATCAAAGTATGTGAATAAAAATGGGTTCTATGGATACCCATGAGTCTCCCCTTTACAGATATGCCCACTTTATGATAATCACATGCAGTTTTGGGCAAACTCCAAGAGTTTGGAGACAATGCATAGCTGAAGAAAACTTAATTTGACAACCTGATTGATTTGTTTGTCGAACTGTAGTGCTGAATCAAATATGACTCCCAAGATCGCTCATTTTGAACGTCAACATGGCCGGTCACACAAATACTGGCATTGTCATCAACCTGTATTCATGTTAATTTAGTCAGTCAACGTCACAACCACAAAATAATACGGCCAAAAGAGGACAATAATGAAGACATTCAGCTGCTTTCTTATTGTTTCAGTGCAGATGGAGACATCTATGAATACACTCTGAAAGAGCTATCGCACATGCATATCATTTGCACCCGTAAACAGCATTTTCATATTTAGCTGGCTTACTGTGGACGCGTGAGAATGAGAGAGAGAGAGGGCACAGGCAGAAGGACAGAGACGGAGTGAGAAGAGTGAAGGCTGAACAGGGAGGAAGAGGATTAGCTTGAGAATAAGGCTGTGATTGAAAGCAAGGCTGAGAGAGGTAGAGAAAGACAAGGAAACAGGAGAGGAAGGGAGAGAGGGAGAGAGTGTGAGGGAGAAAAGAGGATGGGATTGAGAAAAAAAAACAGGCTTGAAAGCAATTCGAAGCCAATGTTAGAGGGAAAGACAGAGCAAGAGAGAGAGAGAGAGACAGAGAGAGAGAGAGAGAGCCTTCTATCCTGTTAACCACTGTAGAGTGGGAAATGGGATTTTGTGTCACATTGCTCCAGCAAATTGCTGCATGGTGCTGGCTTACAGAGGATAGCCACTGCTTCTTCTTGACACATAGAGCTTTTCAGAGACTAGCGTGGGACCCAAAGGTGCTCTGCTGCAAAGTTAAAACGGGTGTCCGAATCATTCAAGATAAATTGGTTCCTGAGGTCATTCTCCATAGATGCTGGCAAAGCCTGTATCCTGCAGGGTGAGCTGGCCTGAATAAAACACAATGAAGCAAAATCTTAATGTCTTCTATGTAGGGCTGTCAATTGATTAAAATATTTCATTGTGATTAATGGCATGATTTTCCATAGTTAATTGTGATTGATCGCAAATTAATTGCACATTTTTGATTTGTTCAAAATGTACCTTAAAGGGGGATTTGTCAAGTATACTCTTATCAACATGGGAGTGGACAAATATGTTTGCTTTATGCAAATGTATGTGTATATTTATTAATGGAAATCATTTAACAACACAAAAAAATGACAAATATTGTCCAGAAACCCTCACAGGTACTGCATTTAGCATACAAATATGCTCAATTTTTTTTAAATCTGAATGAAGCCTTCAAAGAAAATAACCATAACCAACAGTCAAACATGGAGGCTCACTGATGTTTTGGGGTTGCTTTGCTGCCTCTGGTACTGGGTGTCTTGAATCTGTGCATGGCATCATAAAATGGGCGCAGTGTTCCATCCAGTATCACAAAGCTTGCGTCTCTGTCGGAGGTCATGGGTCCTCCAGCAGGACGATGACCCAAAACACACATCAAGAAGCACCCAGGAATGGTTCACGAGAAAAGGCTGGACTGTTCTAAGGTGGCCAGCAATGAGTCCAGATCTGAGTCCCATTGAACACCTCTGGAGAAATAAAAAAAGAGCAGTTGGAAGAAGGCACTGTTCAAATCTGAGAGAAATGGAGCCATTTGCAAAAAAGGATTGGGCCAGTAGAGCCGTGTAGATATCTCATTGAAGTCTATAGGAAGCACTTGACAGCAGTCATTTTCTCCAAAGGCTGTACAGCCCTGGATTTGATATGTAGTAGTTTGGTAGTTCTGACCGAAAAGAAAGTTACTGTACTATTAACAGTAATTATACCCACCGCGACAACATAGTCGGGGGTATATAGCGTATCCACGTATCTGTCCGTCCATCCGTCCTTCTGTCCATCCTTCCGTCCATTTGCATATCACACTTTCGTTTCCGGAGCAAACTATTTAACTTAGGAACTTCACATTTGGTATGATGGTTGACAGTGTGGTCTAGTGTGGCCAAGAATTTTGAACTTTTTGGCAAAAAAAATCCCAAAAATGTTGAATTGTGCTCAATAGACTAATTCCATTAGTTCCAAAAGGGTAAAACCTTTGGCCCTACTTTTGTAGGGGTCCAACAGTTGGCGGCGGTATGTGAGCCATGCACACTTTTGCCTTTTTTCTTTTTCCGCCGCTTTCTCATTCAATGCCCTCTGTCTCTCGAGACAGTAGATCTAGTGATTGTTAATAGTTTATACCACTGAAAGATAATGCTGCTCCTTTCTAGCATCATTTTCATCTTTCCCACATTTTCTCAAAAATTATGCTTTGAAAAAATGAATGGTCTTTTCTGTAATTTAAGCAGACCATTGGGAGCTTGACCAAAATGTTATTAGCTTTTAGTCTTTTGTTAGAATGTGTGTATGAGTGTTTAAAGATGGGAGAGAACATTTTTTTAGCATTATACCAAGCACATAAATATTTTGTCATTTGCCACTTTGAATAAAGAAAATATACTGTGGTGTTTGGCCCATTCCCCAAAAAGGTATGTGTGTGTGTATGTGTGTGTGTTTACACCTTGTCCATTATTTAGCCCTTTATTGAAGGAATAATGTGCATACGGGTACGCGTGTGTTTACAGATAAGGGAATACATGGCCCTACCTAAGAGACACCCATTGTGTATTTGTGTCGTGTGCATGTGTTTGTGTGAGACTGTTTTTCGCTAACATTTGCATAAGTGCCATATTTTATTCACAGCGCTTTTGTGACACACAACAAAGTCTGGAGAACATTAGCCTCGAGGTAAAACCCAGAGTGGAAACATATTTCATGCCTGAGCTTAAAAACATACACTGACAGTGGATGCAGAGTTAATATGAATATGTCCCATATTTCGAGCCTGTTAAAGGTTTGTTTACAGCAGTTCAACAAGAAAAATAGGAGGTTAAGTGCTCTGCTCAAGGGCACAAAAGAAAAGGATAGAATCATTCAGATTATCTCTTCAAGGACGGTGCATGGGACGTAAATGGCGTGATTGCTGTTTATGATCGATTAAAATGATGGAATATTTAATAACGTCATTATCACAGGTGCAGTGGGTGAGAGCTGAGAGCCGCCACGCTCCCAGATGTGCCTCTTTCTCTCGACGGAGGCATTAGTGATACATCACTGAGTAATGAATTGGAAAATCAAAGCAAGCTTTCTGTGCTCTCGCCAGTCATTTGACATTTTAAACAAGCACCGAACAAGCACTGAAAACAAATCATTGACTTACAAGGCGGTCTGACCCTGATTTACACAACTTATTTGATTGGTTTTGTGACCAGTGGAGACCTTTTTTAATTATTTATTTATTTGATTGAATGATCCAGGAGAGATTATGAAAAAAAAAAAATATATATATATATATATATATAAAAAAAACACACAGAGGACAACTGAGTGTTGCCCTTCTATTGGATTCTTGTAATGTTCAGATTCATATTTTTGCACTCATTACAAATCAATCCGCACAACAGCAACAGTTAGAGTAGGGGGTTGCACCGATCCAACTTTTTCAGTGTCGATACCGATAGCGATACCTGGGCTTTGGGTATCGGCCGATACCGACTATCGTTCCGATACCAGTGTTTGATTAATAAGCTGTATGCCTCACTGTGTGGAAGTGACTGGGATTATTATTGTATGTGTAGGGCAACATCTGGCCTAACTTAAAAAATGTTTTGCTAACTTTGTAAAACAAAATGTAACGAATAAATTAATATATAAGATAACATAAATTTGGTGGATTGTTCTTTATTTTTTTAAATAATAAATCTTACACCAACAACTTGGCAACAAAAATCTTCAAAATTAACAGGAATTACAATTCAGGTGTAAACCTTTTTAATGCAGCAACAGATTGGTCAAACTTAAATTCCATTATATAATAAATTGAATTTAATAGATCGGCCCCATTTTCACCGATACCCGATCCAGCTATTTGAATCAGTAACGGCCCGATATCCGTTCCGGTATCGGTATCGGTATCGGTGGATCCCAAGTTAGAAGTCCAGTGCCACCTGGGCACAATGAGCTAATTAGGTGATGGGGGAACTATGCTGTGAAACCATCAAATGAAACAATATTGTACCCAGGAATCAATCAGAGCTGCAACATCCTAATCTTAGTGATATTCTATTTGTTTTATTATTATTTTCAACTTATCCTATTAAAAGACCAAAACCAAAAAAAATAAATTGATCCTACTGACAATTACTGTGTAGCCAAAGCCTGATGTGGCTCATTCCCTTGTGCCATTACCTCCATTATTGTTCTAAAACATCATTAAAAACACATCAATGAGTCACACTGTTGCACTGGCTGACATGCTCCTTCATTACCATGAACACACACTGTAGTTTATTTTGAATCAACCCCACATACACCGTCTTCACTAGCGCACCATTAATCAAACGCTGAAAATCATTCATAACAAATGCAATATTCACTCCAGTTTGACTAATGGTTGTTTAAAACTACTAGGAACTTAAGGGCTTGGGGCTGAGGGCCACAATGAGGGTAGGAAAATCCAAAAGTATTGAGGGACAGACTTGATCAGCCAAGTCAAATATATGATACCTAACCTTACAGGTCATTACGGAGCTATTCCATGTATGAAAAAGTAGCTTATGCCTGTAATGACATTAGAAAATTGAATATACAACACATTATAATGACACAAACTATATCAGTTTCTGCACTAATAGCCGAATCCAGAGTTATTTCCCTTTCTCCGTTCATGTGAATGAGCCCCAGACCGCAGCAGACCGAGGGCTGGGAGGTGGAGTTAAAGGAAATGCCACTACGCCTGCTCTATTGGCCCAATGAACGCGGAAGATTGGCGGATGATCCGGGTACTTTATCACTCGGCAGTGGAGCCATTTTGGCTTCATGTGCCACTGAGCAACTGTCATAGGAATGAACGCTGTATCCAGTTATCTTTAAACATCCATGGTGTCTCCGAGACGTGACGATTACTTGCCTGCATGAAGGTGCAGTGTTTTGTATTGACGGTTGTCACGTGACTTTGTCAAGTGTTCTTTAGTGACGGAATTGTAACTTCAGAGATAGTTACGTAGTATATAAAGTGAGAAAGACCACTTATGGTGGGTGGGTCCTACAAACACAGAACTTTCAAGCGATGTCTTGTTTTATAAGTTACGTTGGTGGCATTTGTCACGTGTTTTGTATTGATGGTTGTTTCTGTAAACGTTTTACTTAGTTTATGTACTTATTTTTTTTTTTTTTTCAATTAACCTAAGTAAGTGGTTTTGTTGCCCCTGCTTGTACTACATGTTAATACAGGCGTGCAATATTCACAATGACATTGACACGCTGTCCTCTGCTGGATTCGGGTTGCACCGTGAAAGGTTGCTTAGGCCAGGCCTGTTCCAAGGCTTCTAAATGATATATTATATCCATAGCACTTGTATATGAAAAGAACACATGTAGATAAATACTTTTCTTATAACATTGAATGCTTACAGTCAGGCAACAGGCTGTGGATCTCTGGCCAGGAGTAAAGGTATGGAGTATCATGGGATCATGGGGACTAAAGGATCAATCACACCACTGTCTTTTAAAAGAAAACATTAGTGGCAAAAAAAAAAGAAAAAAAATGAAATTGTTGCGGTTGGTGGATTTCCCTCATTTGGGTGAGTGAATCCAGGGCAATCATTTGTATTAAGTTTGAATTTGGTGAACTTTGTCAGGCAAATTTGCACGGTTGACCAATAGATGTGGCAGCATTCACTTTTATTTAACCCTCCTCTGTTGGAGTATAAAAAGGTGTCGTGGGTACTTACACGTCTTTTAAGAAAACTTGTGAACCTATCGTCTTGTTGGCGACCGAGCTAGCTACTGAGCTAACAAGGTTGTCCAAACATTTTTTTTTCCCCTTCCTTAAACGGCAACGGCAGCTATTGTAACTGACTGAGCTGACAAGCTTGCTAGCATGTTAGCCATTAGCTCACCAGATACAGTATTTAACAAATCCTCTTAGTTGCGAGCTTCTGTATGCTGATGATATGATGATGTTCATTAACATTGCTGGGTGATCCTGATCGAGCAAACATACACATAACAGTGTAAAGGGGGAAAAATACATTGTGCTGGAACTATCCAATTCTATATTTATTTGTATGGATTGTCAATTCAGTTATTTTGTAAAATTAAATGGTCAAACAATATTTATTTTTTTCTTGGTGTGTAGTTTGCTGCACATTGAGAGTTCATCTTAGTTTTTCCTGTATTTTACTTTACTATCCTTACTTATCTCAGGAGATCCTCTCAGCTTGAAAGTTAATGATAAGGGACATCAGCAGCTCCCCTTTTTCAAGCCATGGAGGATGCCTGTGATGACATTACAGCTCAGCAGGTGAGTGGATAACTAGACACTCAAACATATTTTATCAGCTTTCTTTGCAAATAAAGATGTGATGTGGGTGAAAACCAGTGACCACATTTTGCACAGAACAGCAAAATATGAATACATTACTTGAATTAATTTAGTTTTTTTTGGCTTCCTTATCCAAATGAGTTTTTGAATATCCAATGCTGAATTCAGTACCAATTTGGGGCTCAAAGTAATAGTACGACCGCAACATTTCATACATTCATGAATGCGCCTGGGTATTCATTTTGCTTTGATACTTTGCCGTGTCTCAAGTGGTGCTTTAAACTCAGATGGATTTGTTCTTTGTAAGAGCTCTGCAATCATTAGAACTCAGACACTTGAGATATAATGGCACCAAGTAAAGCACTTTGCTAAGTAACTGTATGATAGATGGGAGTATGTTTATCTTGGATATAGATGTGTATGTGTGTGTAGGATCTTTTGAGATCTTGTAAAATTGATTCATGTTATTGTCTCAATATGTAGTTTGTTTTTGGGAGCTGCACTGAGGCAGATTCAAATGGAATTTGTTGACATGACAAAGTATTTAACCTTTTGTCTTGTTTGCATTCATTAACATAGTTGATAGAATGTAGTTGATTGTTGATAGAGCTTATCTTGTCACCTGGAGATGCTAACTATTATTAATTAATGATAATTGGCCATTCTAGCAGCACAGCTGAAGGGCTGGCAATATCAGTCTGTCGGTCCACCACTTCAGTCCAGACTGAAATATCTCAACAACTATTTGATGGATTGCCATGGATTTGTACAGGCATCTGTGGTCCCCAGACGATGAATGACTGTGGTGATCCACTGGCTTTTCCTCTTCACTTACCCTGTGTAATATCTCCACATATGCTGGATGGATTTGCACAGTTTGGTAGTCCATCAATTATGCCTAACTTTAAGTCTTAATATAATTTAAACGGGTGATTTTAAAACCATTTTTGTAATGGGCTGTAAATATGTTTATTTCTACTGTAAAGTCAGGCATTTTAACATGAGGGTCTATGGGCATTGCCTCACTTTTAGAGCCAGACTTAAGTAGCCATTAGAAAAACTGTAGTTTTTGGCACTTCTGCGTTAGCTTCATTTTTCAGAATCGGATGTTGTTGCTTGGTACAGACATTCATAGTTTCCACGGATTAATCCTGATGGTTTGTAATAACTTTGTTGATCCCCTGACTTTTCATCTAGCGCCATCATCAGGTCAAAATTCCATTTGGTCCAAAACTTTGGTTTAGGCCCCAGTATCTGCAAAACTAATGCTATTCCCATCAGGTTTAGCTGGCATTTGTGTTTAATGCTAATTAGCAAATGTTAGCATTCTAACATGCTAAACTAAGATGATGAACATGTTATTAACTGTATACCACCTAAGCATCGGCATTGCTAGCATTGTTATTGTGTTATATTACACGGCTTTGTTGAATACTCTATTCTGATTGGTCAATCATGGCATTCTACGGTCTGTTATTTCTTTATTGCAGATCATTGTTATGTATAACAGACTGTTGCTATGGGTGCAGTTCTGATGTCGGACTCTGGCGGACTGTTTTTGTGTCAAATTTATGATTTCTTAAGTAAGTAGCTGTGTAATAAGCAGGATAATGTACAGCTAGCGGGTCATTGTTGTGAAATAAATCCCTACAGGGATTCGCGTCAGGGTCCTTCACCCTGCCGCATCGCCCTGTCGGGGTTTAATTCACAACAATGACCGGCTCGCTGTACATTATCCCTTACATATTTACATGCTGATGTTAGCATTTAGCCCAAAGCACAGCAGAACAGCGCTAGCATGTCTGCAGAGCAAGAAAGCACAGATACAAGTAACAAGGACATGAAATCAAGAATTACACACAAATAGTTCTTGAAATTATTTTCCAGACTAATATCAGCTGTGCATAATAGAATTTGTGGTTAGTGAGGAAGGAATACATGCTATTGCTACAACTTCTATTTTCCTTAATGAGGCCCAAAACAGAAGTGCATTTTAACAAATATGTGGCTGTGCACAACGATGAGATTTTAACTTGTTCTTTACCTTAAAATTGCCAAATGAAACATTTGGCCCTGTTGTTTTGCAGAGCTAATATTTACTTCACTGTTGACTATAGTCATGTCTAGTGCAGTATGTGTTCATGCTGCAGCGTTTGCGCTAATTACTTACTGAACATTGAGCAGAAATCATTTGAATGGCTCTGCTGCTAGTGCATTTGATTTATGACTCAGAGGAAACCGTTTTGTGTCCCTCTGTCCCTCAAATGATCATTTCTCTCATCGGCCATTAGTTGTGACTGAGGTGACGACTAACCTTATGTTATCTTGTTGTGATGTTCAAGGGCTACATGACTGACAATGAGAAAAAAAAAATAAGTAACACACTGAGAATCCCATTTGAGGTGTACAGAGGAAGCGGTTTAAGACAAACTCCCCCAGAGTGTCCATCTCAAAGCAGCTAGTTATTTTAGCAATATCCACTCTAAAGCTCACAGTCGCCTCTTTTTCTGTGGTGTCAAACCAGACTGACCTCAGCTCAGCAGGCTATTACAATACAGGGTGGGCTCAATCTGTTACAAGTGCACTAAAGAAGTGGTGTCTGTCCACGGTGTTTCTTTACACTCCCAACAGAGCAAGCTGCAATAGCACTTTCAGAACTACAGATGTAGTAAACAATGCAATGTATGCTCCTACAATGGTTTGTATGTTACCTTGTGAAAACATATTCCTTATTTTTTGTGCATTTTCCAACGAATATCCAGCAATATGTGTCAATTTCCGCTCGTTACATGCATACAGTCTTTTCAAAATAAACTTCCGTCTTCGGAGGAAACAACTTGGTTAGGTTCTGGCAACAAAATTACTTAGTTACGTTTAGGAAAAATCATGGAAGTGGCGTTGCTTATGCACGGAAATTACATGACTGACAGGATATGAACACTATAGTCTTCTGGGCAAAAGTCTGGTGTTTTCTGACACACCCATCCACCCCAACCTCCTCCCTACATGGCACTTGTCGCTCTTCATACTTCCTGGTTCACCATTAATTGGATTACATACATATTGATTTTGTGGGATATATAGGAATTACAGTGTTCTACTTTTCGTAGCTATGAACGGTATATGAGGAACAGCCTGAAAAACGAAGGCTCACCCAACGCTTATGCAAGGATATTTTTTAGCAAAATGCCACATTCACGACACATCGTTTAGACTATAATGCGAGCAACCAATTCGGAAAAACTGTTCATGTTGGTCAGCGAAATTGCAATTCTGTGTCAGATATTGGGGGTTTCCTGATAGCAATGGTATTTCCCTCTTGGTAAAAAGCCTGGTAGTTACATCTAAATGCTATAAATACAGAACACAACAAAAGTAGCTATTTTAGGCTTTTTAAATGTTGTGGCTACGAGACAGTGGGGTAACCATTTTAATATTATAACACTCGAAGTTTTCCCTTATCTTTCCTAGTCTGCCGACAATGTAACTTCAGCACTAGGTAGTAAGTTAAAATAAAGTATGTTGGTTTATATTGTGACTTGTAAGACTTTTTGTTTGCCAAAATTGATCGATGTGATCTGCAGTTCTGACTGTGGCCACTGTCCCAAAATCACCACACAGCCCGACGCTGTTCCTGGAGGCCTGTTCATAATACGGCTGGGTAATATATCAATATTATAAGGATATTGTGATATGAGACTAGATGTTGTCTTATTTAGATATCATGATATTGTAATATGGCATAAGCATTGTCTTTTCTTGGTTTTAAAGGCTGCATTAATATAGTGATGTAATTTTCTGATCTTACCAGACTGTTCTAGCTGTTCTATTATTTGCCGTTACCCACTTAGTCATTATATCCACATTACTGATGATTATTTATAAAAATTCTCATTGTGTAAATATTTTGTAACAGCACCAATGGTCAACCCTACAATATCATTGCAATATCAATATTGAGGTAATTGGTTAAAAAAATATTGTGATATATGAGTTTTTCCATATCGCTCAGCCCTAGTTCATAACCATAAAAAATATGGGGATGAATGAAGAACATAAAAGAGAATGAAAAGAAATTAAGAAATTAATAAACCCATGGTAAATAAAGCAGAATGCATATGGGAAGAGCACATATGGAACACACTTACAGACGGTGCAAAGCAAAATAAGACAGAACGGGCAAATTAACAAGATACACAGAGCAGAAAGGGTATAAATGCCAGCAGTAGTTTTTCCTAATGAACTGTCCTTCATTTCCTTTAATTTAATCCACGTTTTAACCAATTTTCTCAAGACAAACACACACACTTACATGTGCAGTTAGGTAACAAACACGGCTATAAAAAACTGACAGGTAATTGCACACATGCACATACACACAAAACAGGTTTTTGTGTGTATAGTGTAAGTATTTGAATACACCAACAGGAGATTTTAATTACGTGCATGTGTGTTTGGGTCTGTATCATGCTCATTTATTATATCTACAATTATTGTTTGTCTAAATATCCTTTTTAGTGTCTTTGTTTTTTTTTTATGTGTTTCCTGTTCAGGTGTGTCCATGTCTGTTTCCAGTGTGTATTCATATGTAGGGTTGTGTAAGCCTTCACCAATAAGTTTACAAAGAGACTATTCTTCTCTTATTATTCCTCTATGTGTCTCTTAAAGAGGCTTATGTCTTTTCATGTTCAAGGCTGTCCTTTTATCCTCAGTTAGAGGATGGTGACAGGCAATAACAGATTAGATTATGAAAGAATAATCTTTAAAACAATCTTAAATCATTGAAGGTATTATATTTCACTAAGAAATGCTCACTTAAACAAATGCCGCAGCACTTCAGACGCTAGTTCTACCCCGTTCGGCTGTTAACTGAATATGTAATGAAAAGAAGTTGTGCTTTCTTTTTAGAGTGTAGCGTGTTAAGTTTTAAAGCTAGAGGGAAGATACTGGCATCATTATGAAACTAGAAAAACCTAAGGAATCCATTGTTATGTGTCAAAGCACGTCGTAGTAGCTTGTCGCAAAGGGGGCTCAATAAGGCTCCAAACTCACGCTAAATGTCGGCGAGGAAAATCTGTCATGGCCATTTTCAAAGGTGTCCCTTAAACTCTGACCTCAAGATATGTGAATGAAAATGCATTCACACTGACAGCTGTTGTTGCCTGTTGGGCTCGAGTTTGCCATGTTATGATTTGAGCATATTTTCTTATGCTAAATGCAGTACCTGTGAGGGTTTCTGGACAATATTTGTCATTGTTTTGTGTTGTTTATTGATTTACTATAATACATTTATACACACATTTGCATCAACTAAGCATATCTGTCCACTCCCATGTTGATAAGAGTATAAAATACCTGACAAATCTCCCTTTAAGGTACATTTTAAACAGATACAAAACGTACGATCAATTTGCGATCAATTTAATGGACACTAAGATCAGTGACTTGTCCAATGACAACCAACACTTGAAACAGTCTTGATTCCATTTTTTCTGATGGGTGTTTTCTGAAGCATGCCACTGCTGGTGTCACTGATGGGAGTCTGGCACACTGGAGGCTATTTTGACCAAGAAAGAACATGCTTTGGAATTGCGGCGGTTAGCAAGTTATCCCATCGATTTATTTTTTACACTCATCAGAGAGCCCAGAAAGTCCCAGCGTTTGGTCCCGCAGTGAATGTAAGAGAAACACTCGGCCATAGATTGTCTCTTTGGCTTTATTCTCCAGGGTTTCACCATCGCTCTCCTCCGCAGTACACCAGAGTACAGTATCTCTCGCTCTCTCACTCACTCCCCTCCTGGGTTCTGCTAATGGCATTTGAGTCAAGCAATTGGCAGCGATCCAGCAGAGTGAAAACTCTCCATCTTGCTACCATGAAAAAACCTGTGCGTTTTTCTGTTTGTGTGTGTTTTCATGCTATGCATTTGCATGTGTGTTTGTGTGGCTGCACACTGATATAATTTGATGCCTCAGTAAGCTTGGAAGAAGGCTGCCGATAAAGGAGTACAGATCTGTTTGTGTGTGCATGCATGTGTGTGAGAAAAAGACTAGGAAGTGAGCAAGGGCCTCCTCAGTGATTAGGTAAGTCATGGACACCTCACGCTGTAACAGTCAAAGGGCTGGGGCTAATCAATACACACACACACACACACCATAGGCTGTTTTGCAGGCAGCTGTAATCAGTCTGTGGCTGTGGCAGCCCGCGATGGCAGATTGATTCTCTCTCATCCCTCTTACTTCTTTTTCACACTCTCTGTTTACCCTTTTTTTCTTTTTTCCCTCTGACTTGGCTGACTTGCTCTTTGTCTCTGTCTTTCCATTAATTTTTGTTTTCTCTCCCACTGCTCCTTTTCTTTTTCTCTCTCCTAACTTCTGCCTGTCACTTCCTCCTCCCTCTGCGAGCGCTCGCTTCATACTTTTCATCACGTCCCGTTCCCTCAGGTTTCTGTGCTACTTTCTGCGTATCACTCTCTCTTGTTTTATGTATTGTGTTCCTCTGTTTGCCAGTGTGTAAATAGTTTCTTTCTGCACCCATGGTCTCTTTTTCTGTACTCTTGAAACGTGAGATGTGCTACTGGATTCTTGTTAGTGTAATGTAATTATTTTTAATTACGATTTTGGCCATATTCGATCAAAGTAAGCCTACTCAGAAATGAGAGCGTAAGATGTAAACAGTGGCGAAATAATAACAGAAAATTCAGTTACTCAGGACCCTTATTCATATTAAAAAGACAAAGAGCATTTGCCCAACTGGCAGCAACAGCTGTCAGTGTGTCAGTGTGCTGACTTGACTTTGACTTTCCCTAAACTGCATGGGATTATCATAATGTGGGCATGTCTGTAAAGGGGAGACTCGTTGGTACCCATAGAACCTATTTTCATTCAAATATCTTAAGGTCAGAGGTCAAAGGACCCCTTTGAAAATGGCCATGCCAGTTTTTCCTCGCCAAAATTTTGCGCAAGTTTGGAGTGTTATTTAACCTTCTTCACGACAAACTAGTTTGACATGGTTGGTACCAATGGATTCCTTAGCTTATATAGTTTCATATCATAGCATTAGCATCACTCAAGCTTTAAAACCTAGCCAGCTACAACCCAAAAATCTCAAGATAGTGCATATAGGGAATGTCGTGTTAACTTTGACAGCCCTATGAAGGTATTGGCACATCCAACCTGGGAATACTGACAATAGCACATGGAACTGACCAATTCTTATTTTTATGGTCTTGCCGTAAGTCAGAACTTCATTCATATATTTCCATTTTCTATGCTTTAGTTTGCAAAAGGGCGATTGCTGTTCCCTGTTTAAATTCTCACTTTTCTTTGCTGTATGCTGTTACTATTTGCAGTACCGTGACCCAGTTTCCCCACAAGCATCATTAAAACTTTTACTGTATCTTTATTCAAATTGCCACCTGAGCTGAATACTAATCGACCCCAGAAATATTATTTTTGCCACGGCAAGTCACTGATACTCTGGTTGCCTGCTGCATCTCCACCAGTGAAATACCAGCCATCCATCACCTACAAGACACCTGTCATACACATTCATCATCTTTCACCACAGCAGAGTCACACAAACCAAACAAACCCGACACAAGCACGCACACATACATAAACACACGAGTCACTCAGATGGAAATGTATCCTTCATCTTCAGCCTGGTACAGTCACACGCTCGGAGAAAAAACGCAGAGTGCACATAAAGTGACGCGTTCGCACACATGGGAGTCATTCAGCCAGACAACTGTATCCATCATTCAGCCGAGGACAATCACAGTCACAGTCACGTTCTACTGGCTGGATTTTGCATTAGCATGTAGGCTGTGAAGTCCGATTCTTGGGCTTTTTGTTGACAGGTAAGACAAGTATATCTGGACAGCTATCTTTATTAATACTTTATGATTTCTGGTGACGGTCACGCACACAATTGTGCCTTCATGCTGTCCAGTACATACTGTGTAAAGGCCTTGAAGCCAAAGGTGATAGCTGGATTTCATGATCTATTTGCAAAGTAAACACCATTGATGATATCTTTTATGTGCTTTTTTGTAATGACATAAAAATCTACCACTTTTGTTCCTATTCTTCATATGTACTCTAAAGTTGCTGCAGTACAAGTATGACTGTTGGATATTTTCTCTTGGAAGGTAACCGAGAGGGGAAATAAAATGTTTTAGGGCTGATATTGACTTTAATATTAGCTCAGTCAGGGACACGTCAAAATAATTGACCATTTATAGAAGCTGGTTATACAGTTCAACTTGGCTGAAAAGGTTCTTTTCTGAGGTAGCTCTTAAAGAATCCAAGCAGCAGCAAATATTTCGCTCGGAGAACAAATCACCATTTAAAGAACCCGTGTGTAACTATTAGGGGGGTCTATTGACAGTAATGGAAAATAATATTAATAACTAAGTTTTATTTAGTTTGTAATCACCTGATAATAAGAAATGTCGTATTTGTGTTACCTTAGAATGTGCCGTTTATATCTACATAGGGAGTGGGTCCTCTTCACAGAGTCCGCCAATGTTGCAACGCCATGTTTCAGCAGTAGCCCAGAATGGCTTGGGCCGGAGCAGACGACGTTACTCGCTCCCATCACCGCCATTCTCTCTCTCTTGCTTCACCACTCACTTCTTACGTGCACACACTCTACGCACTGGCTCTGCTCCAAATGACCTACGCTTGGCTCTAGAGAGGGCCATTCGCGTTTTCGCGTTGGCCAGCGTAGCTCTCCTACACACTTGGCACACAGGAGAGGCTTCAGTTGGTTGCAATCTCCTTACCTCTCCCCTAGATACTGCCAGATTCTACACACTGGACCTTTAATCAACATATACAGGAACTTTGAATCTAAGATAAATCTACGATAACAAAAATAAAGCACATAAGGAGGCCAGGGTTGGCATGTGCATATATCAATAAAGTAATATTGAAAAGTGTTTATAGTGGGTTTGCTGTACATCTGAATGAATATGATTGGACATTAATAGTCAGCTGATAGCCAAGCAGTTGGTAAAGCATAACTGAAGTAGCTGCTAATCAGGGAATGCAAGCATGACCTTGGTGCTTTGTCTGAACAAACGCTATGCCTCACATGTCATCTGGACAAAGATTTGTCAGTCGTTAGCGTAAGTTTGGAGCATTATTTAGCCTCCTTGGTGACAAGCTATTATGACACGGTTGGTACCAATGGTTTCCTTAGGTTCTCCAGTTTGATGTCAGTATCTTCACTCTAGCTTTAAAACTGAGCCAGCTACAACCTAACAATTGCAAGGTGCGTTAATGTGTTAAAGAAATTAGTGGCTTTAAAACACATTTGCGTTATCGTGTTAACTTTGACAGCCCAAATTATTATACACTTTATTTATACAGCAGTTTCAAAAAACATAGACAGAGTGCTTCACAGTAAGACAGTTGGAAACAACAGAGGAAGAAGCTCAAACAAATAAAAATGAAGCAAAGCTTGCTATCTAGCTTAAGCAGTCAACTTGTATCCAGTGCTACACTCACATGGCATTCTCCTCTCTTTGCAACACATAATCAACACACCTTTTTAACATACCTTTGTAATCATAGCATCATGCTTAAGCTATGATTAAAAAGCCATCAGTGCTCTGCTCACTCTTTTACCTGCATGCCTGCTGCCATACCACCCATCTGGAAGCTATGCTGTCATGCTGTTACTGCTGCTACTGCTTGTGTCCATATAGCATTTCTATTTCATTTAATTCATAAATAATCACTAAAGAACTATTTTGAAATGCTTTTAAAGAAGATAGAGAGTTTGCTGCCCTGGTCTCTTCAGGCAATTAATTCCAGCGTCTAGGAACCCTGACAGCAAAGGCTCTGTCGCCTTTGTGTTTAAGTGTAGATAATGAATTCATGAGAAACGAACTGTCTTAGGATCTCAGGAAGCAAGGGCAAACATAAGGCACCAAAAGGTCAGGGCTCAGGGCTCTAAAAGAAATCAATAAGCTTTTGAAATCAACTCCTAAAAACAAAGGGAAGTCAGTGGAGGGGTGCCAGGGTCAGTTAAATATGCTGTTGTTTCTCTGTTCCAGTTCTAACTCTGGCAGATGAGTTTTGAATCCGCTTGGTAGAGTCCAATCTTTGAAATAAATTTGAACATGGTTACACATGGTTGTATTTTGCAGGGGAGTCATCACAACGCCTATCTCTTTAGTTAAAGGCGTCTTGTCCATTAGGTAAGAACAGAGTGTGTGTGTGTGTGTGTGTGTG
>CAKAKR010000333.1:0-25028 GCA_916700685.1 Adelosebastes latens | reverse complement strand
GGGGGGGTTCTGGCTTCTCCTGACTTCCAAGGTGCATGGAGAAAGAAAAAAAGTCTAAAGAGGTCAAAACTCCAGCAACACTTGTAGTATGTAGAACAACGTCATTGTAGGGATGTCATGATACCAGCAATTCAGTAGTCAATATCAGTGAAATTCCATGATTCTCTATACCAGATTTGATTTTTTATGAATTTATTAATCCTGATGCTCCGCCTAAAATTCCTTGCCAAATACAAAACTGTACAAGATTACATTACCTTTGCCCAATACTCATTTTTACTGAATGCAGCTTGAACGCAACATAATGTAACAATGCATCCTCCATCTGTTAACTCTGTTATTTAGGCAATCAGGACTGTGCTGCCCAACAGCTGCTAACAGCTAACGTTAACTATCTCTCCTCCTGCCAATTTCAACATGGATTTGTTGTTCACAATGAAGTGTTATCAGAGACATTTGCTATCGTCCCCAGGACGACAGGACACTGTTAGTCTCGAACCCTGATTCCCAGTACCTATAGTCGTTGCAGAACTGTAAAAAAACGAGTACTGTCACGCTTTCAGAATTTTGGCATCAACTTGGCTCCTAAGTGTCCGTTCTTGTGACATACTTTATTGTAAGACCAACGCGTTTCGGCTTGTGGCCTTCGTCAGTGTCCATTAGGTATGGCCCATAGACTGTATATATAGATGGACGATGCCTCCCACTGTACAGAAGTGAAGCCAAAATATCCCAGATACGGGAGCTGCCATCTTCAATTTTTTATGTCATTTGGAGCCAGAGTCTGCACAGTCGTGATCGGGCGATGGAGCCGTGGTATCCAGGTCATTCGCCCGAACCATTAGTTAGCAGAGAGCAGCCACAGCTTGTCAGCGAGAGAGACTCACAGCTGTCAATCATGATGTCTTTCTCCTCCTCTCCTTTTTATAGCATCACATAACTAATTAAAACCAAACTTATCAGAAAAATGAACACTTGAACATGCATCAGTGTGATAAGAACTACCTAAAATGACAGAAAAAATCTTTGGGAATAATGTATTTGACACGTACTTTGACTTTTTAGTTTGGCCCATGTCCCATCCGCTAACATGGGGGAGGCGGGCTTTATGACCTATACTGCCACCAGCCACCAGGGGGCGATCACAATGTTTTGGCTACACTTTTGGGGAGCTGTCATGTTGTCCAGCTTTATATATAGTCTATGGTATGGCCAGAAATGGTGAGTGAGTTCTTCAAAGAGCTCACAAAGTTTACCATAGTTCGGGGTAAACACCTGATCACTTAGAAGTTTAGTACTTTGCCTCTAGCATGAGTCCTCCAGTCATTCATACAACTATATCCATCACAGCTGGGTGAGGTGCAGTTTATGTTGTGAAGGAGATTTGGTTCGAGTTCAGCAGGGGGGGAGTGACAAATCTGCGATGCAATGCAACAAGCAAAGACTTTCATCATTCAAGGCCTGTTTGAGGCTTTGGCACTTTTTTGAGCATCTGACCTCATTTTTCACTCTTTGTCAGAACAGCAATGTCGAAGAAACCGTCAGCAGTTTGTTATTGCAGTCACGGAAGTGACCTATAAGCACGGTCAATAAGGATCTGGAGCGAATTAAAAATCAGCCCAGAAAGATGTAGCACAAGAAACAGCAGATGCAGAGTTTAATCTGGCATTTAACTGAGACACTGGTATTTCCTACAAACCATCCATACCAGACATCTTTGACTTATGTTTAAACATTGTTCTTTCGGAAACAATTGTCTTCTTACAATTGTGCAGTGCATTCAGAGAACAACAAATGTCTTGGCTTGCGGCCAGGCTCCACACTAATCTCTGTGGTACATGGACAAAGTGTAAGATGATTACGATAGCTTCGGGGTGATACAATCTCAGATGTGTTCACTCAATCGATGTTGTCTTTATCCGTGTTTTGTTGCTGGTCTTAATTGCACTCCCTGCTGTACTCTGCTGCTTTTGGCATTCAACTTTCCAACAGGGAAAACCAAGTTGAATGCTGGTTCCATTTCAAATACACTGCAACATGAACAATATTGAACATGCTTAATCGAACAACCAACATGAAGAAGTATCGTCCTTATTATCATAGAGACTACAAGCATTTAGAGGGACTATGTGCAGACATGTGCATGGAGTCATTGACTCCCCAGGTGAAATGAAACATGTTTAGCACAACATTGCCTGGCAAAGCTCAACAGCATTCAAATTTTGGTTGAAGTATGTATGTTTTAACGTCGAAAAGCTGGATCCAAAAGTCACACAAACTAACCATTCGATGCAGCGGTAGAACAACAACCCTTGTGTTCTACTAGGTAAAATTACTGTTTTTGTCAGTGGAGTCTGGTGGCATTGAAGATAGAGATATAATATAATAGGACTGTCTGACGGCAAGGTAAAGTGGTGGAAATATTCTAAATATAGTGTACACAAACGAATATTGATTTTTTTTTCTTTAGGTAGGCCCTTTTTTAGGTGGCTAAAATACCTTTTTCTGCTGCTCCCGTCCACACCTGCTTTACCTTGCCGTCAGACAGCCCTTTCCAACGGGAAGTCGTCATATCGCTCTCTTCAAAGCCACCAGTCTACATTCATTTCAAACTTGACTCAGCTAGCATTCACAATATTCATAACTTAATTGATTTGCTTACTTTGGTAACCTACGTAACCATTTTTTGCAAATGGCTTAATGGGCTTTTCCATTTGGAAAAAAAGGGAAAAGGATGCATATGAACAATAACCAGCATGCTTTTTAGAAAAACACAACAACAACAGTCTACATCAAATATTATGGCAAGATTCCTAGCAGCCTGCTTCATACAACTGGATGGAAGTCAAGAAGAGATCAAGATGGATCACGTTTTTTTTATTTTCTGAAATTTGTCGGTTGTCTTCATCGCTGCAGCAGAGAACAGATATTGGGAAAATTCTTCGTTGGTTGTTTCTGCTGGTAGAGTGGACCATTGTTCTCCTATTGAAAACACTGCATGCTGTTTGCTGCAGTGGTGTCAACTTATGGGCCGTCAAAGCCCAGGAGTATGCAGGTTTTTCATTCAAAGCCAGTGGCATTTGACAGGCTGAAAATGAAAGGGTGCAAATCTCTTCCAGGGTGACTTTGGGGCTTAGCTACTGTCCTACTCTGTGTTTGAATTTGGCCTAAAGCCTTTGTTGCGTGACATCCTGACACCTTGTCTGCCTTTTTGTCACTGTGAGGTATCTAATATTCCAGAAATGTGATTAACGTAAGCTTTTATAAAGAGAATTACCTGGGAATTGAAAAAGTGAGCTGGGGCTTTTTTTTTTTCTCTATTGAAGAAATGTTTTGACATCAACCTTAAAAAACTCTTAACACATGACTTTCACAGTACAAACAAAGCTGTATTTGTGACTCATTAAACCTAAAAAAAAAAAACATTCTATTTGAATTCTCCATCAGCAAGGAAGAACTTATGTAGAACATTTAACATCTATGATTAAAGTGATTCAAAAGTCACACCATTCAATCAGTAAAATACTAAACTCCACACCAAGCTGCACAGATATTTTTTGGATCATGCTGACCTTAAAGTACTGTATCTTTAATATCAATATAATGGCCTGATATCGTGAAAAAAAAAAAAAAATGTGACCCATAATCACAGCAAAATTGCCACATAGTTAACAGAGAAAAACCAAAAATAGAGGAAAGCTTAGGTACATTTCTTGGCCGTAATAGTTGCATTTCAATGCAGATTGGTCACTTGTGTCACTTGGACACTTTACATCTGCACACATTGGATTTTATAGAGAGGATAATAAACATTAATGTAGCCCTAAATTGCGCGCTGCTGGCTAATATAAGCTTTTCAACAGTGGTAACGCATATGCTATTGTCCCTGCTGGCGGCCATCTAACATAATCCCAAAGCTGTTATCTTCCCCTTTTTAATGAAGAGAAATCACTGGCTGTGCTACAAAGTTGCTACAAAGTTGCTGGTGCTCAGTCTAACACCATATAACACTGTTGTGCTTTCATAGGTATGCTTGGAGACAAACATTTATCTTACATGATAAGAATACAGTAAATGCCCTTCAGATGCCTGTTTAATTGGGGTGTAAAGATGAACCGATGCATGTCGGACAATCAATACAGGAGTCTAAGATACACATACATACATAGATTATTGTAGAGAAATGTAGAAAATAAAAAAGGCAGGCTTGTGCGGTAGCTCCATGGAGTTCCCAGTGCAGTGTTAGCCGCCATGTTGGAATGGTGTTTGGCCCTCCAGGGCTCTGCACCAGTTACATGACTGAAAACTATGAATAGATGGTGTCAACACAGTCTATGTTGTCAACATTGTCTAATTTTTGTCTATGGCATCATGGAAATACTATGCAATAAGTTGAATTGAAACATATAGAATCAGACAATATCAAAGTAGTGCTGTATGGAACTGTATCGAATTGTTACAGGGTAAACTGTATAGTTTTTGTATCATATTGCCAATCCTGTCTTTTGGGAAGGCGTATAAATACCAGAACATTACACAGACATTTCGCATGTCATTTGTACGCTAAGTAAACGTCTGCAGTTCGGTTTAGACAAGCAAACCACTAACTTAGGTACAGGCAAGAAAACCTCTTAGTTAGGGTAAGGGAAAACGTCATGGTTGGGATTAAAATAAGTACATAAACTAAGTAAAACATGTATGGAAACAATTACGGAAAACATTTAAAAAGTATCAATAAAAAACATGTGACAAACATCACGTGACAGACGTCACTAACGTAAAAACAACAAAAAAACAACAAAAAAACAACGATCAACAACGGTCTCCTTGTTAAAATTCAGTGTTTGTTGGACCCATCCACTTGCCCACCATAGGTGGTCTTTCTTGCTTTTTATACTAAGTCACCATCTCTTTACATTGCAATCAGTACAGGATACATGGCGTACATATTACATGTGGAATTCAAGATCTTATTGCACGCTAAGCCTTGCGCATTTTCATGTCATTTATGTGCCTTTTCGTGCAAATGGGCTGCTAACACAGACGGCGTATCAAGGTACGTATTGAATCGTTGATGCTCCCTTAGAAATTTCACCTCTGAGCCACCAGGATATCGCATCCTGCCACGATTTGAATGCCTCAAGATACATAAGTCTCCAGCGGTGTCCAATCACATCATGCAAACGCAGCCCCTGGGTGTGCTGTGCTCTACAATGATGATGCCATCGGTAGGTATCAAATAGAGACAGGGTTTCAGGACACTTGGCAAAGAGTTACTCTATACGCTGGCATCCCAACGACTGATTTTAGGCTTTCATCTGCAGAGCGTCCAGGCTTTTTATATCATTGCACCTCTTTGTTGGACCTTTACCCTGACTCTGCCCTGCGGTTCTTTGTGATGGTGCTGTTGCTCGCGCATTATCACTCGCCCTGTTGCAGCACTCTTAAGTACAGTTTCTTCTGACATGGTTAACAACTCACATAGAAAGCATTCCAGCCATCTCTCTGTACAAACACTCAGCTGTCTAAGGCCATCCACACATTAACTGAATAGAATCACTTTGTTCCGAGCCATTGTTGTGTCCGTGGAGAGAATGATTGTGCCAAATATTGTGGCAGAGTTGCCTTTGGTGGAGTACACCACTCTGATTTTACACCTTACATAAATCTACAGTAATATAGTTTAAAAAACACAATGGGCCTCATGTCAGAACCACTCCTACGAAGTGGCACGTACAAATGATTTAATAGAATCATGGGGTGTTAACCAAGTTTCTTAGTACTAGAGTACTTAGAGGTACGAACAAAATTCAACAGTGGTCCAGGCCTGTTTGTAGGAGTCATGTACAGACAGTCTGCCCGTCTTCACAGAGGGAAAACACACTAAGAATCATCATTCCTTAAAGGAACAGTGTATTACATTTTTGAGGATGTATTGGCATAAATATAATATAATATTCATAACCATGTTTCATTAGTGTATAATCACCTGAAACTAAGAATTGTATTGCCGTTAGCTTAAAATGAGCCCTTCATAATTGAGCGGGTCCTCCTCACGGAGTCCGCCATGTTTCTACAGTAGCCCAGAACGGACAAACCAGGCTGTGCAGATGAGAACACACTTTAGAAGTGTGTGTTGCTGCAAAGAACACAAAAAAATGGTTTTAAATCAGTTTTTACTGTCTGTTGTACATTAGGAACCAGTGAAACAACTGTTTTTAGGCCCTTTTGTTTAAAGGAACGTGTCTTCACACAGACAGATGGCACGGTGACGACACACCATTCATTATATAGCGTATCATGACAGGTGGACATAAAAAAACTAGTCATTACGGTAAATTTATCACTCCAATTCTCATGCCTAAACAGGGTCTGTGTATGTCCACACATGAGGAGTTATGGCTACCCTCAGGCCACCGGGCCTCTGTGCGTCGGTGAGCAACAAGGTCGTGATCATGCACCAGTGTTGCTACTGTAGGCATCGGGATAGAGACACCCATTTTCACAAGAGAACACAGAAACACATACTCATTCTCATAGTGCATTCGCATTTATATTAAGTCTCATGAAGCTTCATTTGCATAAGATAAGAGGATTATATCACAGCGAAGATGTGAAGATTTAAAGTTTGATTTTCATAATAATGCATTCATTCCCTCTTGTGAATAACACGCTCTTCTGTAAAGAAAATTGCATAACGTGCATGGGGATGAAGTTCAGATGCCGTCCAATTATAAAGAAGTTAAAAAGAAATAACACTGCTTCCCATAATGTGGCATCATCATCACAAATCAAAAACAGGTATTAAAGAATTCTAACCTGCTCGGCTCAGCTTCTGACCACATTAATCCCGCGTTTTATTGATATTTGGAAGCTTAAAAGCAGCATGTGAGACTATGATGACTGTGTTAGTTGGAGTGTTTGCTAGTACTCGCAAGCCACTCGAACTGGCGGCGAGGGAGGCGTTAAAAGCGGCAAAACACACACTAGGACACCCAGATCAGAGGAGTGAATCTGGGTTACAGTGTGCGCAGTGTATGGGTGTGTCTGTGGGGATGTCCCTTTTTTAAAGCAGTTCTTCGCAACAGCAACGTAAGCTCGGTGCTGGTTCAATTATTCATTGTCCGTCCCGATTCCTGTCTCCATTTTTTCTAATGCCATCCGTACATCAGGTCCGATCTGTCTGTCAGCCACGTCCCTCTCTCTCTCTGTCACGTTCTTGATTGACAAGTGCGATGGTGTTTGCCTCTCCTTTCCCTGACCTTCAACTCTCTGGAATGCACACACGCAGCACACAGCAAGACTGCTAATGGCTTCTACCTTTGCAGCCTTTGTTAATAGGGAATTACAGTACTTGTACACCAGAAAGGAAACCAACAGACACAACAGCCCCTTCTCCTAAAAACTACGTTCCCATACAACAAAACTGTATTTTAAATTTGAGGGGAAACGTATTTTGTCATGGATTATCTTAGTTTTTGGCGTATCACAAATAGCTTTTTAATGACAGTCTGCAGAAGTTGGCGGAGAAGTTGGGGTGGACTTTCACCCAGGAGATTGCTGTTTGTGTCCCGTGTAAAACCAAAAGTAAACTCATTTGTATTTACTTCTGTAGCTTAATAACCTAACAAACATAGTCATTTTTTTCATTTTTTTAATTGAAAGAACATTGCAAGGCATATAAATTACAGAGCAAATAAGTACTTTTCTATTTTTCATAAATTTTTCAGAGAAATAACGAAAATAACCAATATAACACTAATAGTGGTAAGACTTAAGGCAGTAATGATAACAAAATTAGAAACACAGTAGACACATGAAATAATAAAACACATACAATATTCACATAAACAAAAACAACAAAATTATAATAATAATACAAAATAATACAAATTAAAAATGAACAAAGTCATTTTAAGCCAAAACCATGATGCTTTTTAAACCAAATAAACCTAACTTAAACCAAGTAGTTTTATTGCTTAAACATTACAAAGTAGTTTTGTTGCGTTTTTGTTTTATGTTTCAATTTACAATGTTAACCACGTGTTTAAAACTGTTTAAAACTGTGACCGTAATCTTGGAGAAAATATGTTTCCCTTTGAAACGTTATTGAGAATGCAGTTTAGCTGTACGGGAATGACATTTTGTAGGAGACGGGGTTGGACACACAGAGACGGAACATTTAATATTCATGCCAATAAAGCAAGGACTGGTGAAAGAATGGTTCTTTCCCAGACAGGAAGGTGGATTGAGAATTTCAGAATAATGCCATCAGGTATTTAACATTTGACTTGATTTCATTGCTGTTCTATATGCTCATTGCTAGGTTTGATAGTTACAGAATGCAACTGTCATTATTACAGTAATGTTTATAGAGTGATGTGCTTGAATCATCATCGTCTTTGGAGCTTTTTCTGAATGGAATTATACAACCTTGATGGAAAAGTTAGGAAAAAAAATGTTTGAGGATAAATGACTTGCTTAAACGTGATTTATACTTGCCGCATCCACGAGGGTCTAGAGTATCCGCACGGCCAAAGTGACGTCACGCCCTTCGCAGGGGGTTCCGTGTGGCAGGTTTCACTTGACCGTGTACATCCACATTTGTCACGCGGATGGGCGGAGAAAATGGTTAACTTTGAGGAGCTTTGAGAATGTCAGTTTGTTTATGGGTTTAAACCACTCTGACTTTGTTGACAAAAGTGAAATACATACAGTTGTCCTTATTGCAATTATTAACTAAAAACACTGTCTCCTCATTGACATAAATTGGTATGTATGTGAAACAAAGTAACAGTTAGATTCTAGACAAACAGCTGTTTCACGATTGATTGATCATTGAATAGTATTTGTGGAATCCTCAGATGAGCATTTCATTTAAAATGTTTCCCTCCCATTGCACCCTGCCTCCTCGCTTGTCAAGTGGCCACTTGCACAACATATGGTGCTATATAATATCACAAAGTGAAATGCAAAGCTAGTGTTTCTGGTGACATATATATATATATACTTAATTAGATCGTCCAAACTGGGGTGGAAAGAGAAATAGAGGTGGCAGCTGCCACCCCTTGGAACCACTACAGCTAGGCAGTCAGCATGAGCAGCGAGAACCACCATGTCTGAACACAAAAAGAAACCAATGCCACTTAGATAAAGATATCCAAAAAAAAAAAAGAAAAACGTGCCAAGTAAGACAACAACTCAGTTCTGGACATGTAATATTTTTTTTCCCTTTTTGTTGAATTATAAACAACAGCTATGATGATTCAAAATGTGAAGTTTAAGGATGTTTCCAAGCATAATGGAGTGAAATGTCTGCTGAGTGGACTCGCCGTCCGTGAACTCTCAAAGTAAGGACACACGGAGACGCCATAAAGACATGTACGAGTTGTGTATCCTTGGTTTGCAGACAGGCCAATCTCACCAGTCAATATAAAATGTGAATCCTTCCCCGCTCTACCCCTCCTCTCTCCTCATCCTCTTCTCTTCACATCCCTCTCCTCTGCTGCCATCCCTCCCTCTGTCTTCTTTCATGTTCAAGTGTCTTTGATTGTTGTGAGGCACAAAGGTGCTTACTGACAGATCAAAATATTCTTGCAGGGGCAAAAATCCAACACTTGCAGGCAATGCAGACATCAGTGGATTTTGCTAAAACCCGAATAATAAAAAAATATTTTTTTTTGCTTTCTACCATTAAGTCTTTAGTGAATGCTTTCTTTTGATCCCACTCTGCCCCTCTCCGCTTTATCCCTGCCTCCCTTCCCACTTTCCGTCCGCATCTCCTGCTCTTTCTTGCTGCTCTCTCTCTTTAATGACAGTATTATCCTCACTTAGCCATCTGAGTCTCTCTGCCTAAAATCCCTCTCCCTCAGAGCTGCATATAAAAGAGAGCGAGAGAGCACGCGGGAGAGGGAGAATTAGACCGACTAGAGGTCTGGGTCTGAGCTCTTTTGGAACTACAGGGAGAGGGAAGGCTCAAAAAGCACAATTCCCCTACAGACTGGAATTTTTTTGGTCCTCTCAGATTATTTGTGATACGTTTAATCACAGCTGAACCTTATGCCATCCACTAGAAATCATCACATTGGCAACTATTCTGTAATTTAGTAATGATATGCCAGTTTCAGGCCAAAGTTATTTCAAGGAATGGCTGGCTGAGTGTGGGGTTGTAGCCTAGAATCACGTCTAATAGGTCGATAGAAGTCATCATGTATTTAATAAGCCTAAAATGTGACCAGGCTGCCATGATCAATGGCTCTTACACGATGCCCCATGAAGAGATAATCTGCCAATTCTAATTCTGTCAAATATAGACCGATGGAAAGTACTTTTTTTAACATTTCATTTTATTCCTAATGGGAATGTTTCGACGGTAGAGTACACTGAATTTTCCCTCAAGTTATTAAATGTGTGGGTCTGTCGCCCTGCTAAATATTCCAAACAACTCTGGCTGGAAAAATCACATCACATAATGAAAAGGGAACAGCTCAATGCCGTTGTAATAAAAAAATATAACAAGTCATTTTTATTAATCAGTTCCATTTACAAAACACAAAATGCAACAAAACCACTTTGTTAGGCTTGGGCAACAAAACTACTTGGTTATAGGTTTAGTAAAAACAAAAAAACAAAACAAAACAAAAACACATCAAGGGTTGGCTTAAAATTACTATGAAATTGAAAATGAAAACACAATGAAAACGCAACAAAACAACATGGTTATATTTAGATAACAAAACTACTTTGTTATAGGTTTAGGCAACAGAGATACTTGGTAAGTTTGCGGCAACAAACTACTTGGTTAGGTTTAGGCAAAAAAAATACTTGGTTAGGTTTAGGCAACGAAAATACTTGGTTAGTTTTAGGCAGCAAAACTACTTGGTTAGGTTTAGTCAACAAAAGTAATTGGTTAGGTTCAGGCAACAGAGCTCCTTGGTTTGGTTTAGTTAAAAAAAAAAAATAATGGTTTGACTTAACATGACTATGAAATTGAAACAAAACGCAACGAAAATGCAACACCGGACTACTGGGAGAAAGTCTGGTGTTTGTCGACCCATCCACCACCCTAACCTAGTGGTTAGGCAACAGTAAACATGTTAACAGATAGCCCGCTAGAGGGACAGTGTGCTTGCCTGCCCCTGTTGGTCATGTGACCCTGCCCTTGCAGGTCAAAATGGTCCCCAGAGAGTCTCCAGTCCACTTTGCCCCAGTGGTCAACTGTGGTACTGCAAAAAATAAAAAAAATAAACGACAAAAAACCTCCAGCCTAAACAGCATTTTAAAGCACCGTTAAAGAGCCGTCAGGACAGGATACTTTAAACTGCAGTTTAAATCTGTCATTACAATTGTTTAAACAAAGAAGGTTTCATATTTTTTAAAGGAAGAGGGAAATGGTTTTAGCCTATACGCTGAGTGAGCATTCAGTGGAAAGAACTGGCAACATCTTCGGACATCTAAAACATCCATTTTATAGATGCCAAGTGAAATCTGAGAAGGGGGAAGAAGAAGGAGAACATTTAGGTTATATTCAGGCTCAGAGAATCACACCAACCAAGTTGCGGACTGCGGCCAATACTCCAGTCAGACACAATAATCGTCGGCCAGTGGTCAAACCAATTTTGTGCCTATTTCTCTGATACACAGTTTTTCACAGCAGTAAGCCAAAACTGCCATCATTCCCTCTCTTGGCTAAAAAAAACACCTCATGCAAGAGCTGAACTCTGAAATTACAGAAGATATATGGAAGTGGGTGGAGGCACAGAAAGAGAGAGAGAGAAAAATACAAAAGAAGACTGCATGGAAAGTTATAAAGTACAACAAATCAGTGAGTCCTGCTGTTATACAAATTTAGATAAGCTCCTTTAGAGCAAGACTCTCCCACGATGAGAGGAGAGTGGAAGGAAAAGGAAAAAAAATACAAAATAAAGGCAGTGAAAATCCTTCTGTCAGACCTGAATTTAAATCAGCATGTATAGAGCAAAACCCACTCCACCACAGCAAGAGGAAAAAAATGTTGCTTTTTTTTCTGCATTTAAATCAGCAACTTCAAAAACAAACAGCACACCAAAGCAAAAGGGCAACGGAAAGAAGACGAGAGAAGTAATAAAGAAGAGAGCGCCGGTAATCCTCCTGTCATGTAGTCTAACCTTTATTTACATAGAACTCATCAAAACAGAGTTGCTGTGGGTTTACAATATGAATAGCAATGTAAGGAACATTTGGAGATAAAAAAGCTTGAATCCATAACAAATTTTCTTAAACTGGATTAAAGTGTTTGATTATACCAGCTTGATTCATAAAATGACATAAATAGAATCAGACACACAGTGCATGCTTTAGTTATTACAGTGGCATTAAAACACTAGGAAGTCATCTTTGTAATAATGTTCCTCTAATTGTCTGGAATTACAAGAGGGGAGGCTTCAACACAGAAGGCCTTCCCATTGTCCCAAATAATATTAATACTTATCATCATAAACAGTTGAATTGGGCTGGGGCACACAAGGTCCCACATGTCATTAAAGGGAGCTGAGTTCAATTAAGCCTACTGTAAATATGAAATTCACTCATTTGTGTTTTTAGAATGTAGCTTAATGTTAAATGGTTACTCAAGTAACCCTTAAAGCTGCAGTAGGCTGAATATTTTTGGCATCATTGGGCAAACAATTCCTTTATAACCTTTCAGCATAGTGTAATTCATGTGTTCTGAGAGACTTCTGCACCTCCTCATGGCTCTATTTTCAGGCTTTAAAAAAATTTAGCCCGTGACGGGAGACTTTGGCCAATCACAGGTCATTTCAGAGAGAGAGCTTTCCCATTGGCTGTTCACTCGCAAACTCCGATCAAACGGTCAAACAAGATGGCGCTGATCAAATATGAATCAATATTCTGTTACTGTAATGCCTATTTCTTGCATAAAATGTTTTCAGAAACATCTTGCAGTGTACTGTTTAGCTGTAAAATTAGAAAGTTTGTGATCCGGCAGCCATGTTGAGATGAGGAAAAACCAAGCACCACCCACCAGCCGGAGCAAACCTTCTCATTTTACAGCTCAACAGTACACTTGATCGGAGTTTGCGAGTGATTGACAGCTGCTCAGAGACGGCAAGGCTCCAGCTCGGCTCTGATTGGTTGTTTTCCTCCGGTCTGTGAAATCTTGAAGATGCCATCAGGAGCACAGGAGGACATAAAGGCACGTGATTTTTTTACTTGTCTCATGCACTACTGTCAGGATATAGTGACCGTTTTATAGAAATAACTTTTTTTAATCATATTTATTCCAATTCTACCCACTGGTGCTTTAAATGTTGTTTTCTCTATTAAAATGTCTGACATTCAGCAGGCACCAGTGGTGAAAGTGGTGTACACATGCTTTACTTATATCAAATTAGCAATACGACAATATAAGAATACTCAATTATAAAGCCCTATTTGCATGGGTCTAGTATTACCAGGGGACCTCGGCATTTGCACAGGATGAGTCTGTAATTTACTCAAATTTACTGACATTATCTTGCAGTCAAGGTTCTGCATAACATCCAAAAAGAGGTGCAGAGAAAACAAAGACCCTTGGAAAAAATTATAAAATAAAATAAAAAAAGACGTCAAATCACAGAGATGCTGATTCTCACGGGACTAATATTATATCATGACCTCTGTGTTTAGCGAAATATGGTTGGTAATTGGCAGTGGGATTTTTACCTGACTAATTACAGACATGGCAGATTCGCACGGGATTAAAGGGGAACTACGCCAATTTTCAAAATTCATACTTGTTATTCCTATGGTCTAAGACAGTCCAAAAAATATTAGTAAACATAAACAACTCTCTCCCGAATTCAAAAACTATAGTGCTAGAACTCTAACTTGTGATGTCATCGGGTATAAAGTGTGGATCTGCTCCATAGATAATTAATTGGGAGAGATTTTCTAGATGACACTGAGAGCACCCAGGGGAATGTTCTGAGTACATTGGTACATATTATGTTTCACCCTATGACATCACAAGGTTGAGACTTACTTCTCTGTTTTCTGGTTTTGAGAGAGAGTAGCTCATGTTCACAAATATTGATTGAACTTCCCTAGGCCATGGAGATAACATATTGGAATTCTAAATTTAGGTGGTGTTTGATATCACAGATGACCTCTGCAATTATTACAAATTACCAGAAATAATAGGTAATGCTAGTACCGTACGAATAGGGCTTAAGTATGCTAAATCCTACTTAAGTAATGGAGATATTCAATATTTTAAATGGAAAATGCAATTACCTATGTGTTTCATGTAAATCCATACTATGTTTGTGATGCAAAACTGAGGCAAGCCCCCTTGTTTTACGTTTTTGTTACGTTAAACGCTGTTTTTTAACTGAGCAACAGTAACGTTGCCTTGTCCTAAGGGAGCTAAATTTAGCTTTGTTTGACCCAACGACCGCAGCGACAACAGTGCGTCACGAGTTGCAAAGTTCACCCCCATGCACTTTGTATAAGATGCGAGTGATTCACCTCTCGAGGCATTGTAGTTGACAGCAAATGTCTCGTGTCGTCACACCGTAGCCTTTTATTTCCTGTGTAAAATCACACACGCCTGCAGCATCGTGACACATATTAAATCTCCAGAAAAATCAGCAGTTTTATCACATTCTCATGAATCAGCTACTGTACTTTTCACTAGTATTTCATGCTCAGGCTGTTCTCATACACCGTTTGTAGACATACAAACAATTCGTATGTAATCCACATAATTGTGAACAAGAAAGTATATAGACCGGCAAATGCCATGTAGAGAGGAGGTCAGGGGTGGACAGGTGGATAAAAAAACAGTAGACTTTCGCCCAGGAGATCGCTATTTGTGTCTCGTGTGAAACCAGAAGTCAACATTGATTTATCTGTCACGTAACTTCCGTACTTAGGTTATGCCACTTCCGGTGTTATTTTGACCCAAACCCACAATATTTTACGAAGCCTAAGTAGTTTTTGTCCCAGAACTTCTGTACTTAAAGTTGGAGTAGGCATGTTGGAGCAAATATGATTAAAAAAAAGTTATTTTTATAAAACAGTCCTATATCCTGACAGTAGTGCATGAGACAGGTAATCTGCAAAAAAATCATGTACCTCTGGGTCCTCTGGAGCCTTGCCGTCTCTGAGCAGCTGTCAATCAAACTCTGATCAAACGGTCAAACTAGGCAAATATTAATCAATATTCTGTTACTGTAATGCCTATTTCTTGCATAAAATGTTTTCAGAAACATCTTGTAGTGTACTGTTTAGTTGTAAAATGAGAAAATTTGTGACCCGGCAGCCATGTTGAGATCAGTTGAGGAAATACCAAGCACCGCCCGCTAAACAGTACACTACAAGATGTTTCTGAAGACATTTTACGTGAGAAATAGGCAGAATATTGATTCATATTTGATCAGCACTGTCTAGTCTGTCTGTCTCTGAGTGATTGACAGCTGCCTACGTTGAATGAACAGCCAATAGGAACGCTCTCTCTCTGAAATGATCTGTGATTGGCCAAAGTCTCCCGTCACGGACTAGATTTTTTAAAGCTTGAACACAGAGCCATGAGGAGGTGCAGGAGTCTAGTTTTCTCTCAAAACACTTGATTTACAATATGCCGAAAGGTTATTATAGATTTTTTGCCCAATGATGCCAAAAATATTCTGCCTAGTGCCACTTTTAGTTATGCCACTTCTGGTGTGGCGTGACTTAACCACATTCTTTTCCTAAACCTAACTTAATAGTTTTGTTGCCTAAACCTAACCAAGTTGTTTCCTGTGAAGACGGAAGTTTATTTTGAAAAGACTGGTGCCAAAATTGATGCTGGACATTCGTAGGGGAAACTCATGAAAAATGGGGAATAACTTTTCATAAGATATCATACAAACCATCGTTGTATGATACGTTGTTCTGTTTGATGTGTTCTAACAGAAGATGCAGTCAGTGGAGTTTAACTGGCACCTCAGTTGCAGGAGAGAGGAGGAGAGAAGTGATGGAGGAATAAGTTGCAAGAATGAGGCACATTGTTGAGCAGCGACAACAATTGTAAAAAAACAAAAAGAAAAACACATAATGATTAGGGCTGCAAGTGAAAGATGTCCTGCACGGTTTCCTTGAGCCCAAAATTTAAAAAAAAAAATGTTGCTGTTGGTTTGTTACTTTTTCCATCCACTCGTCTTTGCTGGCCTTTATATTAATCAACAGATGTACATTGATTTTTTTTTCACAGTTTGTGACAACTTTTACCCCAAATCTTGTGAAAAATCCTCTTAATAAGCTGCTGAAATTTGCCCATTATGCATGCAATATATCACTGAATAAGTAAAGTCAACAATCAAATAAGTAAACAGGAGCTGTGAAGAGTATGAGTTTGTGAAAAATAGTACAGTAAATGTACCGTGACAGTGATTGTGGATACTTTGGAATTCGACTAAACGACAATAAATACAGGTACATGTGAGTGCATTTTACACCTGAAAGTGCTGCAAAACTTTCATTGAATAAATTCCTAACCGATCCTCTCCTGCTATATTAACAGTCCCAGATCTTCATAGTGAATAATGGAGGATTGTGGGAGCGGAGCGAAGGGAGATCTCCGTCAGAGAATCATCCTGAATGTATGCAGACTTTTTTCATGGTCAAATAAATTCAGGATTGTGTCTTTGATATCGGGTACAGAGAGAGCAGATTTAAAATGGTTTCCAGCTACTCTACTTCAAACACTGACGCACCGGGGACTAAAAACAACAGAGGAGACTTGGAGGGGAGCTTCAGATATGCATAACCACATGTGATTTAGTCGGTGAGAGAATGAGAGAGCCTTGCGTGTGTGTGTCATCCAGTGTGTATAACTTTGAGAGGGAGCACTGAAGACGATTCCACTCCACTCTGCATAATTCAATTGGCAGACAACACTCTGGGGTTGCATAAGACATGCCTTGAGAGACTTGATGTGCTGTGTGAGTGAGTGTGTGTTTAACATGGTAAAAAAGGTACATTTTAACGAGGCTGATGTCGCAGCGAGGGACTCAGCGGGAGTCCTGGAGAGCTTAGGAGGAACGCTCTAATCTTTTCGCTACCTCGTCACTCATCTCTTATATCACTTTTAACTCTTCTCCCCAACTGTGGTCACCTCTTTCATTCTCTGCTTAGACCTGGCTACTAGCGTGTAGTTATAGGTATGTTGTGTCTGAGACGGATCACATTTCCTTGGCATCAACATGCACCCCCAAAATCCGTCTTGTGTTATAAACTTTGATTGGATTTCATGTCCCCACTTGATATGCAAACAAACATGACATCACTTCCACACTTGTTTGCATGAAGCTGGCAGGGTGATACTTAAGATGAAAGTGATCTTCCCACCTCGTGCATTCCCTTTTTTGCTCAGCTCCAGTGCTACGGGCACAAAGCTACCAGAGAGGTGGAGTTACTAAAATAAGTGTGAACCTGTGTGCATGTCTCCACTTTCACTTTATGCTAGTGTCACACAAAAAAAGTAGAATTTTTTACTCTGAGGAGAAAATCTGGTCATACCTCGCTTCCATAAAGTTGGGGAACTCACAAGAGACAGGTCAAGATTAAGGGTTTGCAGCCATGTTAGTTAGGTTAAGCAGGTATAATGTTTACCATGCTCAACATCTTAGATTAGTGTGTTAGAGCTGGGGTCTGCCACATTGGAGAAACCAGCAAAAGTAAGCTAGATTTTTTTTAATTATCCAACCGATAAACCCAGCTCAGTGTTGACAACTCTTTGACAAAAGTAGCCAGCAGCACTACCTCCAAAAGTCACTAAATCTAGTGAGGAAGGCGCCAAGTCGGCAACACTTACCGTCAGTCCCTTCAGGTCTACCTCCGGGTCTGAGAAGTGAAGCCAACACAGAAGTGCCTTAAACTCGCATTCTTTCTAATAGCCAGCAGGGGGCGACTCCTCTGGTTGCAAAACAAAGTCAGATTGTATAGAAATCAATGAGAAAATGAGCCTACTTCTCACTTGATTTATTACCTCAGTAAACATTGTAATCATGAGTTTATGGACTCAATCGCTAGTTTCAAGTCTTCTTCAATACAGCATGATGTTCATTTAGTAAATTATGGTCCCATTTAGAGTAAATAGACCATAAAGCAGGGTATGCTTTAGGGCGTGGCTGCCTTGTGATTGACAGGTCGCTACCACGGCATTGTCCGGTCTGGGAGTGCTCTGCGTTTTTGTCTTAGAGCTTTAACCCTTTCACAGTGTGTTTTCAGTTCAAGAAAGTTAATTATAACATTTTTGGTCGGTAAAAATAACTTATTCAGCGTTCGGTTGTACTTAGCTCAAAAAAGTGGTTCCAAAAAAACAGCATGGCGACCGCCAGAAACCAAGATGGCAATTACTGAAATCGAGGCTTCAAAACGGCAGTCCACAAACCAATGGGTGATGTCACGTTGACTAGTCTACTTCTTATATTTGGTCGATGAGGTAGAAGCAGGTGGCCCGACCTATCATTTCGTTCGGGCCAAATTAAATGATTGGACGGGCTTAATACAGTCCTATGACAGCCACAGATACCAGATTTTTTTTTTTTTTTTATTGATATTTATTGATTGCTGTCGGATGTAAGAATTATTTCAACAAATATAACAAATGAGGTTCCTAAAATACAAAAGCAACCCTAACTTTAACTTGCTAACATTTGCTAATTAGTAGTAAACTCAAAGTAAAGCTGAGGCCGATGAGTCTCATTAGTTTTACATGTATTTGGTCATGAAGCAAGTATTGGACTAATTATATTAGGTTTCATTATTAGGAATTTGTTCTTACAGTTGTATTAATTTGTTAACATTTGATTAAATTTTTTTATTCAGCTTCATTAAACCTTTGCTCTGTGTCATGTCATGAGCATGTTAAGTATTAACTTTACATGCACACTAGCCCATGTTATGACTTCTACTGGTTTTGATCATATTCAGGATATGATATGGAATGCATGCATCCCTGTGTGGTTCTAAAATTATCAGGTTCCTGCTATTCTGTGCAGTTTTTTTGACACTCCCAGACAGTCTGTCATTTCTGTACTGAGGTGCATGTGTTAAAAAGGTGATGATAGAGCTGTTGGCATCAGAAACAGACACCATTTATGGATGTCCTGACCACACATATGATCTAATATTCATTTTAATTATATTTTTGACTATTTTGACTACATTATGCAATAGACACAGCACACTTTAGGCCCGCATTCAAACTGGTGAAGCTAATTAGTTATGCTTTATAGCTGAATAGCTCTACTTTAGGACAACATAAGTTGCTTGTTTCCTATACTATTGTGCCAGATAGTATTTTCTATAATATCCATAGAGAGAGGTTGCCAGTGTGAATCTGTTGTTGCAGGGAAGTCTACTGCCTACTACTATATTTATATATTGTGTAGGCCTGAGGCTCACTTGTTTACAACGCTGCACCTTCCGTGTTTTAACGGTGCACAGTGCCAGGAGCAAACATCTGGATTTATAGCTTACCTATCGATCAAATCGCGTGGATCTGCTCGGCACGGGGCCATCAATTATTTAACTTTAATTCCAGGGTGTAGATTATTGTTTATCATTATAGGTTATCCTTTGTCAAACCTACTGACTCACTGACCACTACATGGAGTTGTCGGCGCACCGGCGTGTAGTCATTCTTATCTTTATCATGAGTCTAATCCTGCTGTGGTACATATTATGATGTTTGGCTATTCATATGTGATTCTTACTTCATTTTCTTCATTTATTGCTATAAACTCAGCCATGTTGCGGTAAAGAGAGAGTCGGAGGTATCTTACGTTTTTTTTAGGGATGCACCGATGCCGATACCTATCATTTAAAGGAAACCTTAAGGAGAAGACTTCAGGGTGTTTCGTGCAAAGGATTTTCTTTTAAGGTAACCTTAACTTGGACTTTGACGAAAAACTTAACTTGAGGTGCTTTATGCACACTGTCCTCATTACAAGAACACTTACAGTATCTTATTGTGTAAAATCTGTGGAGTCCCCCTTTAAAACTATCCGTCTTTCCGTCCGTCCGTCCATTCTTGCATTCAAAGACTCAACGGACATATCTTTGAGAGTCTAATCTTTCCTGCTTTGGATTAAGGCTGCTGTATCTTTGACTTGAGACCTCCCAAGGCATTATCAGTGGCTACAAGCTCTTTCCCTCCTTGATAACCCGCCAGCTAACCTATCTCTGTTTATTTGAGCCGGTGTGCTGTGTCAGTGTGGGAGGTCACACTCTACATACTGAGACAAATGTAGAGCAACTCAGCTGACATTTTATAAGTCTATCGAGGGGCAGAAAGAAGCCCATGGGGCTCGTGGAAACCTAAAAGAACTCCAGTGGATAAACTGACACATGCATGGAGGTCAAGCTATAAACCAGGCTGGTTTTTTTACGCTCTTGAAAAGGTGATGCTTTGGGGATTTTCACAACACAATGCACAAATCAATCTTTATATGTGACAGGTGAGCAGACAGACAGAGAGAGAGAGGAGATGGAAGGAGATTTAGTTGTGATTGGGATTTTGCTTCCTTCTTCCTTGTTTCCTCTGATAGCACCGTGGTTGCCTGTGTATTGGCTTTATCCTACCATCTTATGTGTTTGTAAAGTGTTTGAATATTTGTGTGGGTGGTAATGTGTTGTACAGTTTATTTGATAGCGTGCCACAGAGAGCAAACCGGAGAGAACAACACACATCACTGCTGTGGACAGATAATCTGGTTAGACTCAGGACACACTACGCCAGCGAACAGACTGAGGAGAGATACAAGATTACGCACCAGATGACTGACATCTGCTCATTTTGTTCACGTTGCTTTGTAAAGCACACATGCTTGATTGTCAGATTACACATTGGACTTAGTGAACAAACTTGATCACATGTTAGATTTGTGAATCAAAAGTTAGGTTTAAGGAGACACTTTTTTCATTTTTAGGTCATGCAATCCAATAGTCTGCTTGGGGGCTTCCTATATGTGCTCTGAGTTCTTCCCACAGAGAAAGACATGCAAGTTGAGGCTGGCCCACACTAAAAGATTTTTTCAGATCTTAACAGATTTTGAAAATGTGAGAGACCCCACACACAACAACGTTTTGTGTTAAATTTAACAGTTTGGTTTCTATAGTGTGTGGTGAGCAACGATTTGGCCAAAACATCACACCACGCACTAACAGATTCATTCATGAACAACAAGAGTTCCAACTCTCAAAAACGTAAATCTCACAAAATATCTCGCGATCAAATGCGACTTGAGTGTAAAAAAACATGGCGGACGACGGACAGGAAGAATTAGTGATATTAGTTTTTGCATTACTTTGTACCGAAAATTCACAAAGGATGGATGGATGAAGTCATGGAGACATGTTAGATAAACACTTGTGTTGATGCCACAAATCAACAAGTTGGTCTTCCATTTCTGAGGCACATCTTACTACTTGTTTATGCTTCGTGTTTTGCATTAGCTCACGCATTATCCGCGGCCGCCATGACGGCGGTTGTTGTCCTTCCGCTTCAGTCAGCTTGGTTCTCTATTGGCTATTGTTCTTTTCCACGTGACTGCGTCATCGGCTGTCCTCGAGGTTCCCCACACACAACAGGATATCCAATAATAAATAATGAACATGTTTAATATGTACGATTTGAAATTGGAAGATGGACTTCCGAGCCGATCGGGGGATGTAAAAAAACACTCTTATCATACCTCACACAACAGAAATATCTGGAATGATAATCTTTAGAACCATCAAAAAATTGGGGCTTTGCTGACGATCTTTGGGAGGGGAGATCAGGCCCAAAATCGGCTTGACTCTCGTGGCATTAGGTGTACTGGACACACAAAATTGACTTTATGTGTTAATGTGTTTTTCTGTGTGTGTGTTAGCCCTTTGATTGCCTGTCCAGGGTGAACCCTGCCTCTCGCACATTGCATGCTGGGATAGGCTCCAGCCGCCCCTGACCCTGCGCACATGGGAGCAGTTTGCCTTCAGGGCTTCCTGCCAGACACCCCCTTAAGGTTTAGGCAACAACCCTACTTGGTTAGGTTTAGGAAAGAGACCATGGTTCAGGTTACAATAAACCCTTTCTGTGTGAAAGCCCTGAAGGCAAACTGACCCTGCAGAGAATAATGTGTGTAGAGAATGGAAGGACAGATGGATGGATGTGTTGAAGATCAATACGGATTTCATGACAGTTACTTGAACAGGCAGAAACAATGTATTGCAGTGCACCTACACTATTTTAACTGTGAGCTAAACCTGTGTTCATTCCTTTTTCATGCCAATTTAGCAATGCGCTCCTGTAACATTGTCAGACTCACAATGGAAAGTGGAAAAAAAAAAAAATCGATCGATTAAAATATTTAATCATGATTGTCTATAGTTAATAGCAATTAATCACAAATTAATCACACATTTTGTATCTGTTCGAAATGTATCTTAAAGGGAGATTTGTCAAGTAATTAAAAGTCTAATCAACATGGGAGGGGGCAAATATGCTGCTGTTTGCAAATATATGTATATATGTATTATTATAAATCAATTAACAACACAAAACAATGACAATCACAAGTACTGCATTTAAAAGATATGCTCAAATCAAATGCTGACTTGACTATGACTTGCCCAAAACTGTATGTGATTATCATAAAGTGAGCATGTCTGTAAAGGGCAGACTTGTGGGTACCCATAGAACCCATTTTCATTCACATTTCTTGAGGTCAGAGGTCAAGGGACCCCTTCGAAAATGGCCATGCCAGTTTTTTCTCGCCCAGAATTTAGCGCACATTTGGAGAGTTATTTATCCTCCTTTGTGACAAGCTAGTATGACATGTTTTGGTACCAGTGGATTTTCTTAGGTTTTCTAGTTTCATATGATACCAGTATCTTCACTCTACATTTAAAACCGAGCCAGCTACAACCTCCAAAAGATCAACTGTGTTAATGTGTTTAAGAAATTAGTGGCATTAAAACAAATTTGCGTTGAAGCCTTATTATCGTCCATGCATTATCGTCTTCAAGTTTTTTGGGTTTCTTCCTCGTCAAAACTTGGCACCGACATCACCCACAATGCAACTTGACCACCGAGTTCAACCAGAGATTTACTGTAGGTGTGTTATGCTCGTAGCCAATAATGCAGCCTTGAGCATCTAGCCTCAAGTAGAGGTACGTCTTCATATATATATTTTATTTTATTTTTTGGGTGGTGGTTTCCTATGATATTTTGTATAGTGTCCCATAGTGTTTGGAAAGGATTCAGACTGCCTCAGACAGCATGATCAACTCTAGCACCCCGCTGGGAGATAACATATTCGGCACCTAAGTCTTCAAGTATTTACGAATGGAGTTATATAATAGACAAATTGGATAAAAGCAGTTTTGCTCTTTGAGAACAGGAACTCTGGATCAGGGGTATTTTACTGCTGCAAGGCTACAAAACATGCACCTTTATAAACATTCACGAAAGCTCTCAGTCTGCAAGTGTTTTTCCTTCATTTTTATTTTTTCTTAGATAAGATAGAACCTTCTCCATAACCTCAGCTCATGCAGTGAAATAAAAACAAATTTTGATCTCTCTAAACCCAAGTACAAGAACACACAGACATGCATGGCCAGCACACACACTCTCACACACACAGCGATCAGAGTAAATAGTGTGTAGATGCAGGATGGCTCCGTGGAAAGGCAGACCTGGTGTGACGAAACGTCGGGAGAAGAGCGAGCCAGACGAAAACAAAGAGAGTAAAAGAGACCAACGGATAGACAATGAGAAAATAGAAGAGATAGCAACTGAGAAAGGAAGAGCGTGTTGTTTATATTGCATTTTAGATGTGCCTCTACGTGCTGGGCCGAGCACAGCGACTGAGTAATACACACACACACACACACTCACTCTCCCTCTGAGTAACAACCAAATGGAGAGCGACAGAGTGAATTGAGGCCACGAGTTTGAAAAGAGACTGCTTGTGTTTATCTGCATGCATCGCTACAGAGATGGCATCTATTTGCTGTACAAACAGTGGGCAAGGACTCAATTTTGCTTTTCTTTTATGCATTCAGTACCCTACTTCACATTTCTAAAAAAACGAATGACAGCAAATTTAACAAAAAAGAAAAATTGCTTTGTCCTTGTATTTGTCTACCTTATTTTAGGCTTTACAAATGGGCCATTTTACCACAATTGATTTCTCCAACAAGATGGTAAAGAGACACTATATGACTTAAAGTATGTTGCCACCCACATACCTTCAGTTGAATCTGGGAACTCTTAAAGGACAGGTTTTGATTTTTCAAGTGTATCCTTATACAATACCAACTTAATGTGGCTAACTCAGACTGGAGGCTTCTATTTGTTTCCAAGCACTGTGGGTGTTGTCCCCTAGTTTCTCCAGTGTAGTTGCAGTTTAGGAAGGGATTGCTGCATGCTCAGTATAAAGAGGACGGCGACAATAACTCTCTTAGTTTTTACATATGCTACATGAGTATTGTATTAGGGCAAATGTGAAAATATCCAACTAAAGGGCCTGGTCACACATGCAGTTAAAGGGGACATATCATGCTCATTTTCAGGTTCATACTTGCATTACGGGTTTCTACTAAAACATGTTTACATGCTTTACTGTTCAAAAAAACATTATTTTTATCATACTGTCTGTCTATATATATATATATATATATATATATATACTGGAAAAACAAAGTTCGGAAACTTGTGTTTGGTGGATTATTTCTCTGTTGTTACAATGCTAATTGGCATCGTATTTTACATCGTTGGAAAGCCTGTTTATTTACCTTCGCAATGATGTCCAACTTGTAAAGATCATGCATTTGTGGGATGAGCAGCACAGCTGATTATGTGGGTAGCGCCCAAGAAAAATTTGCCAAAATGCTCTGCCAATGGTAAACAGTGTATTCTCATAAGGCTACCAGGAAGCCTGCAATGACTGCCCTTCACCGTCAGGCCCGTTTGCGCTGGTGTCGACAACACAGACAATGGAACCTGAACATGTGGGGGA
>CAKAKR010000313.1:17967-64442 GCA_916700685.1 Adelosebastes latens | reverse complement strand
ACTACACACTGCAGAAGAGTTAGTTTAGCTCTGAGAATATCTAGTGAATGTACAGTGGACGTTTGTGCAGAAATAAATGCTGCAGCTCCTCCAGACCAACAGAGGTTTCCCGTGTCTTGTGAAGTGACGGGGCTCTGCAGAGAGAAACCTTACCGTCTCGTTACCGACCGGGTGCCGGTGTCTTCCTGCTCACTCCGGCTGCGGGCGGAGAGAGCAGGGAGACACGCTGCAGAGCCCCGCTGCCTCAGCCTGTGCTGAGGCAGGAAAAGCCAACGCTAGGATCAGATCTAAATCATGTTCATGGAGAGACCTCCGTCTGGTCAGCTAACATTACTGCCAAGCAGCTGAAATATAGAGTGATATTGTGGCTTTAGCTGACGTGTGTCGCCTCACTGTTTTGAGCGATGCTCGTTCAGGTATATCTAGAGCGAGCAAGCGCGAGCTCGACGCTGACTTTCGTTGATTTCACGGCCACAGGTGTCTGTTAACAAGCATTTCTGAAAGTTACAAATAGTCCCTTTAATGGTAATCTTCCTGTTTGATTATAATACTTTTTTGGGGAATATGCTCAGTAAATGTCGTGACAATCCACCCATCAGATTTTGGAAACGTTTAGGAGGTCCAGAATATCTTCACATCACATTTGTATGAGGCCTTTTCTGAAGAGGCTGTCTGTGTCAAAAACTAGTTTTAAAGGAATAGTTTGATATTTTTGGGGAGTTTGCTTATTCTCTTGAAGATTGAGTATGCAAAATATGAGGCTACCACCGGCAGCCGGTTAGCTTAGCTTAGCATTAAAACTATAAACAGGGGGAAGCAGCTAGCTTGGCTCTGACTACAGGTAACAAAATATGCATACCAGCACTTCTAAAGCTTGCTAATTAACATGTTTTATCTTGGGTGTTTGATCCGTACAAAAAAGCAAAGTGTAGCCTAATACTATTCTTATGCTAAGCTAAGCTAACCGGCTGCTGGCCGTAGTTTCATATTTGCCCTATAAACATAAGAGTGGTATCAATCTTCTTATCTTACTCTTAGCAAAAAATATGCATATTTCCCAAAATGTGTCAAACTACTCCTTTAAGTCCATCATTTTTTCAGTTTTGTGCTTACATATGTATACTGTATGTACGTACTGTATGTTGCATATTCCTTTAGTTTGTGTTTCAAATTTCAATCAAATTACCACATTGAGACTATAAGTTGTATTCCAGCACAGAAAGATGGAGAGAGAGAATGGGAGGAAATGGGGGGTTATTGCCCAGCAGCTAATCTGCTGATTTTGATGACCTTTGACCTTTCCTGTGGCACAACCAAGAGGCTAAAAGTTTCACTTGTTTTCCTACACATTTATTCTCCCATCACACCGAGGCCTTTTCTCTCTGTCGTCTTCGAGACAAACTGTACAGTTTTTGAATCAACAAACATATTAGCTTTTCTCTTCATAATAAGCTGCTCAATGGGGATCCAGGTGGGCAGAGGTACCCAGCAGTTCATCTTTAAACTGCTTCAGTGCACTCTTTATTGCAACCTGAACCACGGAGCATGCCGTTTCTAGCAGGAAAAGCTCTCTTTTCTCACACTGTTGCTCTGCATCGTGCTCAGAGTGTACCATCATTACAAAAAAACTACCATCAGATGCATCAGCGACATCATCTGTCACAGTGCTCGCTGTTATTTTGTTTCCCAGCGGGCCATTTACTGCAGCAGCGTTGTGGTGAATTGATAATGAGTCACTGTTGAATGCTGCGTAAAGTCTGATGTCGTCCTTCACTGCTGGATGCTCTGACGCAGCTCCCCATGAGATGAGATTAGGGGTGCTTTGTTGCTTGTGTAAATTGTCCACATTTTGAGAATGGCCATGATCCGGACTCACTGTGCTCTTCTGAGCCAGGCAGGAGTCCTCAAAAGACTGTGGGATCATCTGAGTCTCTCCACTACCAATCACCCTCACATCTGGATTTCCCGCCATCACTTCCATGTCATTGCTTACATGTGAAGATGTTTTACAGGCTTCACTCTCTTCATTATTGATCTCTAACTTCATAGCCGTAACATCTACACTCACCGTCAGAGGACAGTGGTGTTTTCCCTCAGTTGCTGGGTATGTGCTCGGGTTTATGCTCTCATCAGCATGTTCATTAGCCAGGACTATTATTTCCTCTGCTATGTACTCCTCAGTTTCTCCAATACGCTCCTGGGAGAAAGGAGAAGGCTTTTTCGGTTTCTGAGAATTTGAAGATTTTGCTTTTGATTGGAGTCGATTGAGGGGTTTAAATGTCTCGCTTTTACTTGCTTCCCTCTTTTCCACAGTTGATTTATATTCTGCATTGCTGAATTGATGTATTTCTGTGGTGTTCAGGTCCACAGAGTCTCTGGTGTGTCTGTTGAGGATCGTAACGGCATGATATTCACCTTCATCGTGGCTGCCTCCCTCACCAGGTTTCAGGGTGCATGTGAAGCAAGAGAAAACTTGCTTCAGAGCATTCAGCTTTTGAATGAACTGATTTTGGTCCGATCGGTGAGCTTCAGGACTCATGGAGTGCCTCTGACCCTCCGTAGGAGATGCTCTCTCGCGGATTTTCTCTTCACAGCTCTGCACAGAAATTTCAGTCACATTACATGTGCAGTTGGAGCCATTGTGTCTGCACACCTCAAAGCTCCTGTTTCCGTTTTTTGTGCTTGATTTTCCCAGGAAAAGATATTTAGAAGAAGTCAGCTTTCTCCTGAGCATTTTCTGAACCGAACTACGCCCAGTTTGAGCTTCTGTCACTGACATTTAAGATTATCCACGGTCCTCAACTGTTTTCCTGCTGATATAAAAACATTTGTTTAATATTAGTTCCCCCCTAAATATCAAAAGACACAATTTATGTCCATGTTGCAGTTTGCCACACTGATACGCCATCTGTTATTGTTTCATAGCAGACTGTGCAACACTGAGTCACTCTCCTTTGGTCAAAATGCTGATTAGACCTTTCTGAACACTGCTGTCTGATTCATCCATGGATACATATTTATGGCAGTACATGCAATATGTTACTATTCAATACAATATGTTTTCAAAAAAAGTTAGTGTCCAGTGTAGCCTGAACACTTGAAAAATCATTATTTTTGAGGAAATATATCAAAATATGCTAATTTTACATTGGGACTGTTTCTATCAGTTAACATATTTCAGCTTAAGATAATATATTGAATAGAAAATTGCTCCTTACCTGTTAATTATCTCTGTTGATTCCTCTTATTCCACTCCATAACGCTGTATTTGGCACACCTTTGCCTCTGCGCTTCAGACGCTCCAACAGCAACTGGGCACATTGGTTTCCATGGTGACGCAATGACTGACGTGCTACACGATGCAAGAAATTGCCAACAACTCTCACATCAGTAAACAGCCACTGTAAGAAAATAAGATATTTGACCAAATAATATCATAGTTATATCTTTGGAAGTGCATTTTAGAAAACCACTTCCTGATTAATTTGTGATATAGAAATGCATTTAGCTGGAAAACATTTTCTACAGTCACAATATCTCACTCTACATTTGTGTTGTGTGAAAGAAAAAAGTTCTCAGCATGTGATCGCACCACACTCACCTTCATTTCTATTGAATGGGAGCATTAGCAGTCATTGCTCGCTGTCCACAAGTGTACAATAACCATCACCACTCAGTATGCACACTATAATATTTACGACTACTTATACTTAAGATTCAAATATTTGTCACATACTCCATATATATGTGCAGTGAAATGTGGGGGTGGTAGATGATGTGCTAAAAGGCTAATGTGCAATAACAATAATTAAAATATGAGGAAAAAAATCATGAATCAAAAAAGAAACAAATGACAACAATTCAAAGATTTTTTACATGTAAATATAAGTAATAAAAATATTAAAATGTTATGGTGCTTATGTTAAGTATAGGGAAAGTGTAAAAAAAAACATTGTAGGCAGACTATAATAAAAAAAACACCTTTAACACGCTCAGACAGGCTCTCTGGACTGAATTAATAATCCTTATGGTCTGAGGGAATAATTAAACTAATAATGATTGCAGAGAAAGGCGTGAGAAAGCCATTCATTAAGTACGTTAAAAACAATAACTTGCATCTAAAAAGAAAAGCGGTTGAGATATGGGTTTTCCATCAAAGACACTTTATTTAATCTTTTCTGACAAAATATTTGATTTTTTTCTGACAGAAAAGTTGAAATCGCTGATTTACAACATCATGAATTCTCCAGCAATGTTAGAAATATTCAATTAGAATACAGGACAGACAAAATAAGACTTTTGAAGTAGTCACAAGATTGCTCAAAAAAATGTATAAAACATTTTATAATGCAGCATTATTTTATGTTCAGTGTTTTTTCTATAATAAATTTATCCCAAAGGCACACGCAATTGTTAAAGACAGTGGTACAGTGCAGACAAAATATACATAAGTAGTTAATACAAAAGGCCAGATTTAAGAGTAAAGGCTTATTATTGTCATTGAGGGATGTGAAAATACAAGCGGGGCTTGTTTATGTGCAGCGAGCAATGTAACTGAAAGAAGTGTCACTTTTCCCCCTGTCTATAACAGACTGGCAATCTCAGGGGGATAAACTGTTCTGTGATTAATTAAGTTTCTAGATTTACCCATCGGCAGCCTTCTGGGCAAACCGAATCAATTATTTACGGATGTCAGTGTCAGAGTGAAAAACAACAAATAAAAACAGCTCCAGCAGACAGGCTCATGGCGCTTCCAGTTATTAGTCCATCACATTTCATTAAGGCTCAGTGGGGGGGCGCCGGGTCTATACAGCAAACAACAAGGGCAAGATATTAACGGTTATCATCTGTGCCCACCAACTCCAGTATGAGATTGGTATGTGTACGTCTTAACTACGTTTCCTTACCATCATACAGTGCAGAGGCTTCAGAAGAGACCGTTGACCTGTTCAGTCTCAGGGTCCAGGTCGATGTCGTAGAAACAAGGCCTGGTGGGCAGACCAGGGATTGTGGGCATCTAGGAGGAACAGCAAGAGAAAGCAGTTTTTATGTTAGACACTATCAATAAATTATTTAAAAAAGCTACACACATACAGTATAATGCAGCCTTTGAACCAAGCTGAACAAACAGACACAAATAACTTCTGTGCAGACACACAATGAATATCAGGTGATGACATGGAGACTCATTTCATTATTGATGCATATAAAATGAGTAACATACTATCTCTTGTACAGCACTGTACAAGAGATAGTATGTTACTCATTTTTAAGGCACATTTTAGCGGTGAGGTTGCAGATTGCAACCAACTGAAGCCTCTCCTGTGTGCCAAGCGTGTAGAAGAACTACGGTGGCCGACGCGAAAACGCGAATAGCTCTCTCTAGAGCCGGTTGTCGTAAGAGTAGCGTTGGTCATTTGGAGCAGAGACAGTGCGTAGTGTGTGTACGTGGGAAGTGAATGGTGAAGCAAGAGAGAGAGTCAGCGGCAGCGACAGCAGGGAGTAACGTTATTGACTCCGGCCCAAGCAGGAAAAGTTTAGAGATGTTGGTTTGTCCGTTCTGGGGTACTGTTGAAACATGGTGATGCAACATGGCGGACTCCGTGGAGAGAGGACCCGCTCCCTATGTAGATATAAGCGGCTCATTCTAAGGTTACGAAAACACAACGATTCATAGTTTCAGGTGATTATACACTAAAGAAAACCTATTTATTAATATTATATTACATTTCTGCCAATAGATCCCCCTAAATGTTACACATTGGTACTTTAATTGATTTGTCGATCGACAGATGATCAATCAGCAAACATTTTTATATAAATGATTAACATGACAAACTGTTATGTAAAAAAAAGAGCAAAATAATTGCTCTAATTCCAATGTGACGATTTGCTGTTTTTAAAAATTTTAGTTTTAGTTTTAGTTTAATTTTAGTTTTAAAAATTAAATTCTTCGGGTTTTCGTTAGTTGGATATTAAAACATGATGTCTGAAAACTTCTTCTTGGGGTCCGGAAAATAGTGACACGCATTTAGCTATTTATTATTGGTTTTATATATTAGATAATTTAATTGGTTGAGTATTTGATAATGAAAATAATTGTTTGTTGCGTCTCTGGCTTACTAATTCACAGTAGCAGGCAAACAGCTGGTGACACACAAACACAAACATAATGTTTTACACTTCTAGAGTGTAGGCTAATGAATAGATTCAGCCGTTTACTTTCAGTCGAAGATGATTATTTGCACACTGTTTGCAGATAGACTGATCACAGCAGTGTGTGAAGCTGACAATGTGTGATGTCATGTGTTCGTTATTTGAAACGATTGAGACAGCCAAGTGCTACAAGTCATGCTTTGTTTTGATTAAAAGGATACTACTTTATATGAAAGACAGATGAATGTAGAAAATCAAGTTACATTGTGATGATTGATCGCAGTGGGAACAGTACATGCAGAGCAGTGAAGAGTCACTCCCAGACGTGAATGTGCAGAAAAACAGTAGAGAGGAAAGGCATTGTGTGCAAACTCACCGTGCCGACCAGTGGGAACAGAAAGCCAGAGCCCACGCTGGCTCGGATGTCTCTGATTGGCAGGATGTACCCTGTGGGCACGCCCTTCCTGTCTGCCTCGTGAGACAGCGACAGGTGAGTCTTCGCCATGCAGATTGGCAGATTGCTGAAACCCTGAGGGGAGAGGAAGGAACAAAGAAAACTAATTAGATTGCTTACAAAAGTCCTAATTCCCAATTCAGTTATGAGAATTTCTACCGCCAACAAACAGGCCTGAGACAAGACAGAGGAGAGAAACGAGTGGAGAACAGATGCTGACCTGTTTGGTGTAGAGCTCCACCTTGTGTTGAGCCTCTGGGAGAAGCTCAATATCGTCTGCTCCGTAGATCTTCTGGGCGATTATTCGAATCTTATCAGCAATAGGGAGCTAGAGAGGAATTAGAAATAATAACAAAATAAATTGTATGTTGGCCCAGTAATGCCAATCAGACAAAAATCAGCTGGGTCCAAATAGATGATTTTGTTCTGTTTTTATGCACACTGATACTGGATGCATGTACAACAGGGTGGGAGAACAGGAGAATATTAGTTTTATCTTCAGTGTGTCTGACATCTTTATTCCACTTTACAGACAAAACAAATATAATAACATCCAAGGTTTTCTGGCAAATTCATTCACAACCTTAACCTCAACCAATTTTGAAAAACAGAAAAAGTGAGATGGCCCGTACCTCCAAGTCATAGAGGAACTTGAATTTGCTGGGGGCCTCAGAGGCCCTCTGGACAGCCTGGCCCAGGGCAACCGCACCGGTTCCGCCTTCGGCCCAGTGGTTGCAGCGCACGGCGTCGAAGGCTCCGGCAGCTTTGGCCACGCTGCAGACCAGGTCCTGCTCAGCCTCGGTGTCTGTCCTGCAGGATGGGTCAGAGCAACAATAAGAGATACAGGAGGGAAATAGACACACAAGAAAATAATTCTTAACTACATGTCAATATATGACACAACACATTTGTGTCACTATTTATCACCTAATCTCTTACTTACACTACCTTTCTGCCTCAAGCAAAGGTCACATTTTCTTGAGATACTGACAACTTTTTCATTGCTCCTATTCAGCCTGCCAACCTTAATACATTATAATAATTTGGAAGAAAAATAATTGAACAGAAAATAGATTTACAATCTCTTGATCCAGCTTTAAACCTGCATTATTACATCTTTTTGGCAACTTGGGGGCAGCACAAGAAGCTGTAAACACAACACTGACAAATGTAAGTCCAATATTAACTCTCTGTTTAGCTGTTTTCGGTCTCTGCCAGATCTTGGGATAAATATCTGGCTCTTCAGCAGCTAAATACTGCACTTTATTACTCGGCTTTGTTTAATACTCGATTCTGATTGGTCAATAATGGCATTTTATGGTCGGTTATTTCTTTATAGCAGACCGCTGCTATGTATAACAGACAGTTGCTATGGGCGCAGTTCTGATGTCAGAGGACCATTTTATGTCAAATTATTGATTTCCTAAGTGAGTAGTGGTATAATAAGTGGGATAATGTACAGCTAGCGGGTCATTGTTGTGAAATAAACCCCTTCAGGGCGACGCATCACCACATCGCCCTGTCGGTTTATTTCACAACAATGACCGGCGGCTCGCTGTACATTATCCCTTACATGTTCACCAGCTAGTCACCAACTTTGTCCGTCTGCTGTTTGGTACTGGGCAGGTCGCGTATAGCAGGTTTATCAGAGCTTTTTTTACAGTCTGCTACGTTGGGGAACAGGGTTGATAAGAGCAGTGAGACTGAACCAAAACAATAAAGTTGCAGGCCAAAAAAAACTAAAGTTGCTAACACGCTCTGCAGAGCTGAGGGGAACTGCTGGTGATGGTTTTCTACGGATTTGTCACTACAGGCAACTCCTTTCACATTACTCAGATGTCATTTGATCCACTGTTAGGCTTTATGTCGTATAGATCACTTTAGTCCATTGCTACTGTGTCGTCATCCATCACTTACTTGAAAGCGTTGACAGCCACCACCACTGGCACGCCGAAGTGCTGTGCGTTCTCGATCTGCTTCCTCATGTTGCAACAGCCCTTCTCCAGCAGCTCCAGGTTCTACATACACGTAAACACACTTTTAAATAAGCTTATGAGAAGGTAGTAGCAGCAATACTCCACACAAATGTTTAATGTAGATGCTTATATTGTGTTTATTGTATGCTTTACATGCTGTGCTGCACACTTAACGTGCTATTGACCAAGTAAGCAGACTTGTCTTGAGCTCTCCGCACAAACTTAGAAATGTCGATTAGCTCATCAACAGAAAACTATCATTTAAAATAAAGATCACATTTTGGTAAGTTACTGTTAAGCATTACCTCCTCAATGTATTCCTTAGGCAGTGGCATCCCAGCAGTGACCTGAACAAAAAAAATGAGTCAATGTTTAATTAATTAAAATAATCCAACAATGTACTCACAAAATCTTACACAGCAGAGACTATCTGAATTGTTTGCTTCGGTATTACAGTGATCAATCGCTTATATGGATCAAAAAGCTTGGGACAGAATCATTCCTATAAAAACGCTTTTTAAATAATTTGCTTATAGTAATCAAGTAGTCCACTAGTCTTTTCATACATGACAACATATGGAAAAACATTTTAAAACTACATTAGACAAACGTTAATTGAATTTTTTGTTTGTTTTTTACTTTACTCCCTTGATAATTTGCCTTGCCGTCTGCTTTCCGGCTGGATAACTGTGTTATGCACACTGATATCATAACGGGAAAAAGAAAGTAATTTTCTCTGAATAAAAACAAATGCGCACGGGAAGGCACCTGTGGTTGAAGCTAAAGGCGCCCTTGTCAAGTGGATTGATAATGCCTGGTCACGTAATGCCCCCAAAGTGAAACGTTGCCGATCCTCAGCCGGCATGAGAATTGATGCACAACAAAAAATCAGTTCTAACAATCATCCGCATATAGTGATCAATTTGACCCGGACAGACGTGATCACTATAAGCAGTTTCAACTGTATTAAGAAGCTAAATGAAGAAGTAAAAAAAGGAGTTATTGCTTCTTTGTGACGTCCACGCTGCAGGAAATGTAATAACACTCCCAGCAGTGTGCTGTCATTACCTGAGGGAAGGTGAGACTTTGTTTTGTGCAGAGGAAATATTCATTGTGACTGTGTGGATGCTGAAGTTGTGTTCAGAATCCACAGTGGAAAAATGCAAACTTCATGTAAATTTATACATAAAAGAAAAAGCACAAGTGTTTTTCTTTCACGATAAAATCAGTAAAGTAAAAGATTATCTTGTTATTAGGATGCTGAAGAAAACAGCAAACTCACTGTTGGTCCTCCTCCGTGCATCTTCAGGGCTCGGACGGTGGCCACCAGCACCACCACGTGGGGTCTCAGGCCCGAGTAGCGACACTTGATGTTGAAGAACTTCTCCATGCCGATGTCCGCACCAAAGCCAGCCTCCGTCACTGTTGGGCACAATCGACAGAGGTTGTGAGACAAAACAGAAGAGTAACAGAACCACAGCTGTGATGAATACTGAGTAATTTCACTGAATTATTTAAAATCTCTTAGTTCTGTTAGATCAGGCATGAAAAAGTGAACATGCTGCCATAGAGCCATTTTCTCAGCTGCCCTTACCCACAAAGCCCTCGGGTCCAACCAGCTTCAAAGCTATTTTATCAGCCAGGATGGAGGAGTTGCCGTGGGCGATGTTGGCAAACGGGCCGGCATGGACAAACACAGGCGTTCCCTGTTGATTCATAAGACTCACATGTGACACACAAAACCAATAACTCACAGCAACTTTTTGGGCTTGTAAAAGTTATTTTCAGTGGAACAGCCGGTTAGCATGTGTGCTTCACCCACCTCCAACGTCTGCATCAGGTTTGGCTTGATGGCGTCTCTCATTAACACAGTTAGAGCGCCGCTCACACCCTGTAGAGAAAAACATTACATTATAGGAGCCTTGTTTCCACAATACTGCGTCATGAAAGAGAAACCAGACCACTGACCAGGTCCTCGGTGGTGATCGGCTGTCCGCCGCGGCTGGTGGCCACAACCATCCTGGCCAGACGCTGACGCATGTCCACCAGGCTGCTGGTGAGGGCAAGCACTGCCATGATTTCACTGGCCACCGTGATGTCAAACTGGGCCTGGAGGACAGAGAGGGGAGAATAATTTCCCCTTTTCATCAACCACAATGCAGCGAACTGGGTTCAGAGAGGGTACATTCAGTTTACAAGCAGAAATGATGAAATCACAGAAATTCTCTTAAACTTAAATAGTCTTTTTTAGAATTAAAAAACCAGAGCTAAGTACAACTGAACGCTGAATAAGACATTTTTATGCGACCAAAAAGGTTATAATTAACTTTCATGAAGTGAAAACACACTGTGAAAGGGTCAAAGTTCTAAGATGAAAACACGGACAACCCCCTGACCGGACAACGCCGTGGTAGCGACCTGTCAATCACAAGATAGCCACGCCCTTTAGCATATCCTGCTTTATGGTCTATTTTACTCTAAATGGTGTGATGGAATTTTCCATTTTTCCTCTCTCGTCTGGGTCGGGGGTCAGCGTGTTCCTCGTGTTGACATCGCCGGGTTGTATTCCTGTCTGGGGGTGAGACCTGTTATCTGTGCAGCTGCTCTACAGTTAGAGACAATGGAGCCCGTTGCTGGGGCAACCAAGGTCACAGAGAAGCGAAGTCTTGTGTAGTGAAAACATGGTATGCAGGCTAAGACACTGAGCACTAGGGGGAAAGGGAGAATTGGGAGGCCTTCACGCAGAGAACACATCACTGGTGGAGACCTGACAATTGCTCCTTGATCAAGCTTCAATAAAGCTTTTGCGTGAGACATCAAAGCCTCTTGGGCCTGTCCTTCCTGCTGTTAGTTAACTTGTGTACAAGAAATTCCACAACAAATGGGACCATAATTTACTAAATGAACGTCATGCTGTATTGAAGAAGACTTGAAACTAGAGATTGAGACCATAAACTCATGTTTATAGTGTTTACTGAGGTAATAAATCAAGTGAGAAGTAGGCTCATTTTCTCATAGATTCTATACAATCAGACTTCTTTTTGCAACCAGAGGAGACGCCCACTGCTGGCTATTAGAAAGACTGCAAGTTTAAGGCAAATCCGCATTGGCTTCACTTCTCAGACCCGGTGGTTGCCCACTGGTTTAAAGCATCTTTCAAATGCAAATTGAAACCACAATGTCTTTTTTGATACAACCACTGGGTGGAGCCAAATAAACTTTCTAAAATGACACATAGTGGCCTTCACTGAATAAGAAACAGCTTTGTGGATCTCATCTCTTTACCTCTCTAGTGAATCCCTTTTCAGTTGGCGACTGGCCGATCGTGATCTTCCTCAGGAATCGATCATTGGTATCCAACACTAAATTGATACACAAGGACCACATGAACATTTTTAGTTGTGCATAAAGCCTGATCAATACGCTCACAATCGCTTACATACAGCAGATTTAATGAGGCAGACAACGTAAGTGTCATGAGGGATTAAGAGACTTCATACCTCTCTGCCAGGTGACAGAGCTTGGGTCCATGTCCAGGCGGGCAAAGCGGGTGATCTCTTCTTCAGTCAGAGTGGAGGGATCGGTCTTTTCAATGCCCAGTTTCTAAACAAATACAGAAAACGTGTCAGATGTGCACCATAACCTGGACTGTGAGGTCAGTCAAAACCTACAAGTCTGTGATACAATCACCTACTTTCAGTCTGCTGATCTGGATGGGGGAGAACTTCCTCTGTCCTCCAATGAGTGGGACCAAGCGGTTATACAGAGCCTGATGATGCATATGGAGAGAAAGATAATAATCACAATCTATGAATTAATATATATATATATTAATTACAAAAAGTGTATTTTTTAATATAGCACTGACCGAAATGGAGCACCCACCTTGTCAGATTGTGTAGACTCGTGGAACATGCGTGCATCGATGGCAGCGGCCACCAAGTTGTTGGCAGCCGTGATGGCGTGGATGTCGCCGGTGAGATGGAGATTGAACTAAAATGAACAGACTCATTAATAAAATGCAATGCTGCCTTTGTATTTTTTAAGTTTCTTACTTGAAACAGTAGTGTAGTACCTCTTCCATTGGAATGACTTGAGAATATCCACCTCCTGCAGCACCACCTGCAGACAGAAGACCAAAACTAGTGATATATACACAAACAAATGTACATTTCAACAGCTTGTAAACCTGTGCAACCTTTCACCGAGCGTACATTATTCCAAAGCTCACCTTTAATGCCAAAGGTGGGTCCCTGAGAAGGCTGTCGGACACAAGCAAACACATTGAGCTTCATGTGGGCTCCCAGGGCCTGGACCAGGCCGATGGTGGTGGTGCTCTTTCCTTCACCCAGGGGGGTGGGTGTAATGCTGCAGACAGAAAATCTTGATCAGCTATAGAAACTTGCTGAGCGATATGAAAAATCAAAAGGTAGGGATTCTGATGTCGGTATATACTGTAACATCTAAAAAAAAAACTACAGTCTTTAAAAAAATGCTGTAGGCTAGGGATAAACTAACAGAACAGCACATAAAAGTGCTGAGAGCTTACCCAGTGACCACCACATATTTGCCGTCTGGCTGGCTCTGCAGCCGTTTGATGATATTCAGCTGGACCTTGGCCTTAGTCTTGCCGTAGAGCTCCACCTCATCCGACAGCAGGCCCACCTCTTTCGCTAGACAGTCGATGGGCTTGGGCACGCAGGAGCGAGAAATCACAATGTCGCTGTTGGGGAGTTATAAAGACAACACACAAAATCAGCAAAGGAGGAAACAGCAAGAACTGAAAGTTCTAACGTGAGGCGAGGAATTAAACCAGCCCTTCTTGCATGTGGATTATTGAATTTAACAGTTAACAGAGCACGTGATGACTGAGAGAAAAGGAGGATGAGGAGACAAACCTTGGCACGGGCTTCTGGAGGTTGAGTTTGGTGTAAGAAATGTTCCACTTCCCTGGTTGGTGGCTCTCCAGGAAACGCTTTGCACTCAACACGGTGTTCTACACACAAAAACACGCTCAGTCTTTCTATTAACATCTAGGTTACATGAGAATAAAGAAAGAATTCATCGCAATTTCTTCATCTGGACAAAAAGTGTGATTTTTCAACCTTAAATAGGATGTTGTCACATAATAATTATGCTAGCAATGCCAACCAGCGTTGCCAGATGTACGATAATTATTGTATTTGTACAATAATTTTGCCCTCTGTACGATGAACGATCAATAATGCAAAAAAGCCATAATTTACGATAATTTGACCATTTTGTGATGCGTACAATTAGTAGTTGGTTTTAGTCTGCGCTGTCTCATTTTAATTAATTCCCGGATGAGTCCTACATCTGTGTTTACGCGTCTCTTCTCACGTGACCTCTTTCCAGCCAATCATGCTTGGTGTATGCTATGATGTTTCTGAATGTGACTCGCAAGCACAGCTGCTCAACGCTCATTTGAAGAGAGTTTGCAGAAGAGATAGCTTGCTATGCCCAGTTATTTATTTAATTAGCTTAGTTTATGGCCTTGACTGTGTTCATGCAGAATATCAACAGGCTTCCAGTCAGGCTGACTTGTAATTGAATTTTTATAGTATGCTCTTACAAAAACTGTCAGACTGATGGACTAGCTTGCTTTAAAAAAAAGAAAACAGATGTGGGTGTGTCAAAAAGTTGTTTAAATATGTGCTTTTGTAAAACTACACATTTAAACCTATTTGTTTTCATGGTTATGACTTACGTACGAAATTTTAAGCCGCTGGTACGATAGTTTAACATTTTCCATCCAGCAACGCTGACGCCAACTTAAGAGTCTAGTTCAGGATTCATTCTGCAGATGGAGCTTACCGCCATCAGCATGGCCACAGTCATGGGTCCCACCCCACCGGGCACAGGGGTGATGAAGCCAGCCTGCTCCTTGGCTGAGGAGTAGTGGACGTCACCCACCACCCGCTTCCCACTGGCTTTAGTCTCATCTGAAAAGACACGGAGAGAAAATACGACACAATTACCTCCGACTTCTACCACTTAACTGATGTGCCATGACTAAAGCAGACTGAAAAGCCTCAGGAAGTCGAACCTGGAATGTGGTTGATGCCACAGTCGATGACCACTGCTCCCTTCTTTATCCAGTCTCCTTTCACCATCTCTGCTTTCCCGATGCCGACGACCAGGATGTCTGCTTTGCTCACCTGGACAAAAACAGCGATGGGCATTAGTGAGCGTTTCATGAATAAGAGAATGGCATGGGTGAAAATTATGCTAGGCTTGGTGGACATTAATTTCATGTTCATAGAAATTTTCAAAATCTGGCAAGACATGACGTTATTGTTTATGCCACACGATGGCAGCAGAGATCTGTAATTCCCAGCATGTCATAACCTACAAGAAAACATCAGTGGTAACATTATATGCTCTGCTTGCATGGGTGCGAGGGCAAATAATGACAAGTGGGTACACGATTAGTACCTCTCCAGGGAGATCAACGGTTTTAGAGTGGCAGGTGGTGACGGTGGCGTGGTTCCACAGCAGCAGGTCGTGCATCGGTGCGCCCACAATCTTACTGCGACCAAGCACTACCGCTCTCTTCCCTGCCACGGACACACCTGTAGAAGAGAAGCGGCCGATCCATCAATTAATTCTGGCCTTATTGAATTCTTTGTCGTGTATTTTCACAGCACAGATGTTAGACTCTATTTAGCAACAAATGTTTTCGAGTGTTAAATGTTGCCTTTACCGGTCTGTCTGATCAACTCCATGCAGCCGTTTGGTGTGCAGGGGATGAAGCAGTCGCCCAGGTCCCCACGAGACAACTTCCCTGCATTGATGCTGGTCAGTCTGTAAATGGATCCGAACAAATTGAACATTGCAAATTGAAGACTCAAAGGAAACAAAGATCAACTTGAATCAAAAGAGGAGTTAGCAAACCTTAAAAATGAGCACCCTGATCTTTAGATTGTGTCTGAACCTACCCGTCTACATCCTTCTCCTGGGCTACGGCGTTGGTGACCTTCTCCGTGTTGATCTTGTGAATTGAGTCTAAGGGCAGCTGCACGATGAGGCCGTGGACAGACGAGTTCTCATTCACCTCTGTGATGCTGTGAAGAACCTACGGACAGAGAGATAGCCTTTACACTCTCAGGTACTCTCAGTTTGTCATTTACCGCACATTAGCCTTACAATCCTTGTTTTGTTACGGCACCAAATCCCAAACTTAACCCCGATCTTACTGCACTGAAAATCATCTGTTGACTATGAAGTATCTTACCGCGAGTGTGTGCATACAGGCGAATAAAAAAGCCGGGCTGCACTAATACTTCAAATCCATTCTCACCTCCTCCTCCGTTGCAGTCTTGGGAAGTCTCATATGTGTGGCATTTATTCCAATCTGTGTACACAGAAGAAGGGATTAGGCCGGGAGTTAGGATTGAATGCAAACAGTGTACAGTAGAAGTGTGTTGTGTACTGTATGTAAATTATCTTCTTACCTCTGCTGCTGCCTTCAACTTCATGCTGATGTACAGGTTTGAATCATCACGGTCTCCAACCTGCAATAGACATATGGCATCACTTCACCTGCCTGCATGAAGGAATGGGCCTCCTACCTAACAATACATATACATATGTGTTGATGACAAAGCACTTGCATAAATGTCTCCATCTACAAGACGAGGACTTTAGTGGAACACATTCATACGCTCTGTACACATGACAAAATCTCTAAACAAAACATTAAAAAAGTGTGCTTTTACTCCGACATGTGCGAGTTCCTCATCTTAAGCCCCGTTTCCACCAAGAAGTTCTTGGTAATTTTAGTCCTGGGACTACTTTTCAATGAACTAAAACGTTCTTTCAGCCCATTGTTGTCTGCGTTAGAAAGTACTAACCCCCGACCAGGGCCATTTTTGGGGGTAAAAAGACCCCGTAACTTAATTAAGACCCTGGTCACTGCGGTCGAAACGCAATGAGTTCCTCAAAGGGTTCTTAGTTCCGGGAAAAGTTCCTGTGGCGGAAACAGGGCTTTACACTTACTGTACCTGTAAAACCACTAGACCGGGTCTGAAGTTTGGGTCTTGGAGCTTCATCTGCTCCACATCCTTCTTCAGACGCTCCCTCACCTGCCTGAGAACACAAGACAACAGAATCATTTTTAATCTCTACGCAGTGACAGATGTACCATTATAAGGGAAAGGGATAGCACCATATAGTATACAAGCCACAGGCCCAACCAAATGGTTTGTGCACATGACATCTGGCTTTCTCTTTGTGAAATTGGTCATCATTTTCCAATCTCCAGCTGTCAGTCTCCGCTGCACATGGTAAACCAGGTCACCAGAGTCAGTTTAGGAGAATAAGAATCTTATCTTTGGTCTTTGTCTTTGCATTATCTTTTGTTTAATGGTTTGGATTATTATTATTATCTGTCCCCTCAACACATATTACAGTAGATTAGGTAACTCAACCAATCAAAGACAAGACAGACAGCAGGGACACAAAGTTACTGGACTTTAACTCATAGCAATTCAAATCTATTATAAGATCTAGCATGTCTGCTTCAACAAAGCTCAACCTGTTTCTTTAGTATTCTATTCACACAATCAATCACACGACAAATCAGCTCTATTGATCTCGTCCACGTGTTACTCAAAAAGCTCGACTGGCGATTGTGTTTAAAACTCTGACCGACAAAAAAGACTTAAAACACAAAGTCTTTGTGCATCACATGAACTTCATTGGCAGCGACGATGGAATACAGCACATGATTATTACTATTGATTATGGATGCATGACACAATGGACGTCACTAATTTGAACTACCTTTAAAGTAACCTCGGAGTGTTTTTGCCTTATAAAATTAGTGTTTTATATTCCAATGGTTCATCCAAAGGTTTGTCCAAATATCCATAGTGTGCTCTGATAGCCATAATAACCTAAAACACTGGATGATGTTAATGTAATCAAGCCATTTAAAACATCAGGCATTCCAAAGGTACTAACATCTTAGCCTTTCTAACGGCCAGGATGCAGAGAAAAACAATGATAATACGCATTTTAAATCGACATAATGCAAATAATATAAAACATAGACCTTCTGTTGAAACTAGGTTATTTAGGTACATTATTACTACATTACTACATATGACCTGCACTACGTTGCTTTTTATTTATTCGCAAAAGGAGGCCAGAGAAAGTAAGGGCTATCAATAAAAATATATATTATTCCCAGACTTCATAAAACTAGGGTTGTCCCAAATATAATTTTTTGGGCTTCGAAGCTTCGGTGAGAAATATTCAAAGATATTCGAAGGTATTCGAAGCTTCGCGATGCAGCAGGCTGACATGTTCTTCTGTCTCCGTCTCTCCTGTTTCAGTGCCCGGGACAACGCCGCTGCCGCACCACTGTACACACACGCACCTCTACACACAACAAACAGCGATATCCATCTGAGAATAACTAATAATAATTAATGTTGAACATGAATAATGAATAATGTTGTGGGATTATCCCTTATTTCATGGGCTATTAATTATTAATTTAATTAATTAAAAAACGAAGCATGCGAATAGTGATTTGTAGGTTGATTACCATGGCAACGGTCCAAGCTTCGAAGCATTCCGGTCAGCCCTACATAAAACCCATCTTTATAACATATAAATATCGTAACAATCCTAATCTGATGATACAACAGCATGTTGTTCCTGGTCACTGATCAACTAGGGCAATATTCCTATAAACATTCATAGAATACAATACACAGTACTGTTTTGCCTTGATGGTTGCCTCTGTGTCAATCTTCTTTATTGAACACACTTTAGGATAACAGGTTGTAGAAAACTACATTTCCTGAAAGGCAGAGACAATCTCATCAACAAACCCCTTTCCATAAAGGTCACTTGTCCAGAACAAGCAATGGTAAGTAGAGGTAAGTAAGTAAGTAAGTAAGTAAGTAAAGCTTTATTTATATAGCACCTTTTAAAACACACCGTTACACAGTGCTTCACACACACAAATAAAACATCGAACGATGACAGAGACCAAATAATAATTACAATATGAAACACAGAAACAATGAGAGACAGACCAAACTAAAACAAACATACATATGTGGATGAGGCCTATAAAAAGGTTTGCCTATAAAGATGGGTTTTTAGAAGCCGCTTAAAGCAGAGGTCCAGAGATTCAGTAGCTCTGATAGATTGGGGGAGGTGATTCCAAAGGGTTGGAGTTAAGACAGAAAATGCCCGATCACCTTTTGTTTTGCAGTTTGAGCCATCAGCTTTGATAAGCTTCAGGGACAATGACTGTAAGTCCTCCTACTGAGGGCACAGTGGATCTAATTTAACTAATAAGTAATGTGAGGGGCAGTTAACAGGGTGCAGGCTGTCATGTCTTGTGACAAGCACATGCAACTAAATGAAAGGTTTTGTCTCTTTGCCAAATACATTCTCCCAAACTCTCAAACTTTGAACTATTAAAAAACAAACACATATGGCAGAATGTACTCAAATATTAAAACAGTGACTGCAGTTTCATGAGTGTTGTTTGTCAGCCTCACCACACTTGAGTTCACTGTACCAACAGGGCAAAGATCACATCACACAGCTTCTTACATAATGCTGCAGGATTTGCAAACATTCATTCCAAAGTTTTCCATGATCATCTATCATTATTATGGATTATTACCACCAAATTATAAATGTGACACGTCACAAGTCAGTGCATTTAGTGTGAACACAGTAAGACTAATCTGCATAACAGGTCAGGAGACAAATACTCCATGCAACTTGAGAAAGAGTCCATTGATAGATAGATAGATAGATAGATAGATAGATAGATAGATAGATAGATAGATAGATACTTTATTGATCCCGAGAGAAATTCAAGTTTCCAGCATCACAGTTCCATAGTGCAAAACATGTTAGTAAAAAGGCAGTAAAAAAGTTAGTAGTGCAAAGTACAAAGTGCAAAGTACAAAAAAATATACCAGATATAAAAATACAAGGAGATGAAGAAAACTGTTAAAAATGAGTATATTGCAGGGTAACAGCTGTGATATTGGACTATTAAAAAGTGAATATAGTGCAGAAGAGACTGTTAAAAATGAGTATAGTGCAGAAGAGACTGTTAAAACTGAATATAGTGCAGGGTAACAGCTGTGATACAGGACCATTAAAAAGTGAATATAATGCAGAACAGACTGTTAAAAATTAATATAGTGCAGGGTAACAACTGTAATACAGAACTATTAAAAAGTGAATATAGTGCAGAAGAGACTGTTAAAAATGAGTATAGTGCAGAGGAGACTGTTTAAATTGAATATAGTGCAGGGTAACAACTGTCATACAGGACTATTAAAAAAGTGAATATAGTGCAGAAGAGACTGTTAAAAGTGAATATAGTGCATTATTATCTGTCCTGCAGACAGATTACCACCAAATTATAAATGTGACAGTCACAAGTCAGTGCATGTAGTGTGAACACAGTAAGACTAATCTGCATAACTGTCAGGAGACAAATACTCCATGCAACTTGAGAAAGAGTTGAGATTGATCAGATGGTTATAGACACAATTAAACTACTAGGCAGGCACACTTCATTCACGTGGTACAGCATCATGTACAACCAAGTTATGAAGTGGTGATTTGCTGCCAGAGCACAGAAAAAGAGCAGTTTCTCTAATAACAGCTGCATGTAAAAGGTGCATAAGGCTGTTATCGTGTACAGAAGTTATATGTGACTCAAGTGTCTTTAGTTACTAGGTAAACATTGACTCAGAAGGCTAGTTAGCTGACTAGCTAGTCAATACATGTGACAAGACATATGTTTGGTTAACATAACACCTATATATATATATATATATTCATAAACATGCTGGATAAAATATATGTTACTTACGCTGAAACCTCCTTCCCGCTTATAATTTGAGCTGACATCTTTTCGGTTTTGGTTTCTAAAGGTGCTGGCACACACACTCCTGCTGCCTGGGCAAGAAGAAGAAGAGGAGAGTGGCTGCTAAAAACTTAAGTTAGTTCAGAAAGCGTTGTGGAGTCAAAGGTGGTGACGTAGCTTCCATTCACAAATGCGGCGCTACGTCTGAAAACTTGCGTATTAACTTTCATGAATAGCGTCATGACGTAGAACGTAGAGCCTCGCTAGTGGGCATGACGAAGGGGAGGAAGAGGGGGCGTGGTTATTAAACAAACTGTCAACTCTGACAGCCAATCACATACCTTGTTATAACATGTGAGTAGAAACCTCTAAACCAATAGCGTTCCACAGCTCTGCTTGAATGGGCGGGACTTTAAAGGGGTGTAATTTAGTGATGGGAATTCAGGCTCTTTTTAGTGAGCCAGATTATTTGGCTCAGCTCACCAAAGAAGATCCGGCTCTTTTGGCTCCCAAACGGCTCTTCGTTTTTACCACTTCTGCCTTTTATAATTCAGCCAAATTTTAGCGCTGTTTTGACCTATGTCAAAGTAGTATGTGTGCATATATATCACTTAAATTGTTCAATATAATTATACTAAACCTTATAATTTCCAGAATACCATCATTTACATGCTGCTTCGTTTCCGACTGTCGCTCATCTTGTCTGCTATTCGCGCACCACACTCCTCTCTCTCTTTCTCTCCTCCTCTCCCTCCTGCTCTGTACCTGTAGACCGTCAGTGCGCTGCCCACCCCTGCTTGAAGATGTTCCGTTCTTCCTTATTTCCATCTTCATCTTCCTAAATTTCTCACTAATAGAGGTCAATTTTCGATAAGATTTAGGGGAACCAAATTATGGAGTAGCTTTTCACATCTATCAATAAACTGTTCATCTGTCAAATGTTTCAAAAGTCGCTTAAAGTGTCATTTCATTGCTGTCGTGTAATTGCTTTTCCCCATGTTGTCAATGTATCTGTTTTTATTTTTTTTATTTTTTCCCACTCACAATGTTGTTTGGTTACCCAAAAGTCTTTATAGGTATTTAAATCAATATCCTCCTCACAAACACCAACCATACATTTCCACGCAACACACACACACACACACACACACACACACACACAAACTTGTCTTTTTTGATATATTTACTGTATTGTTATTGTTCTTATTATATATATCTTGTCCTAATTGTTTGTTATCACTATTATGTAGTCATATTATTTCTTTATATTAATCTTGTCTCTAGGTGGAGGCTTCAGATAAGCCCAGTGGTTTTTTTGCCTCTTCCTGCACTTTATATTATTCATTTATTTTTTTGTTATGTTGTATAGTCTTAAATTGTGCAAAACAAATAAACAATAAACAATTAACAAACAATGGTATTGATCCTTGTCTGTCATCACCTGATTGGTCGCACGGACGTCATTAACACAACATTCAGTCACAGTCAGTGCATGGAGAGCCCATGGCGCGAAGAAGATCATCCTATCATTCTGCCTTGAATTAATTAAAGAAAGAAAGAAAAAAAAAAAAAACATCTCTCGGATGGGAGCCGGCTCTTATCTTTCACTTAAAAGAACCGGCTCAAAAAACCGTCTCGTTCGTTATTGACACATCACTAGTGTAATTACTAGGAGAACCAGGAGAGAGCAGCACTGTCTTTACACACCACTTATATTATCCGTCAAACAACAACAACAATACAGCAGTGTTTATATCATATGGGCCCAACTTGACGTTTCATCTGGTTGTTTTGATCCTTGCCAAGGCGCCATTATTCGGATAATCAGCAGAAAGTGCTAGAAAATGCTCTACTTATAGATATCTGGCTTTAAGTCATCGATGTAAAGACATGAAGAAACACAGAGAGCTATGGAGAGTAGATTCTGTGTGTTGAGCGACACCGAAGACCTGCAAACACTAATATCAAACACTGAGAGCAAGCTGCACTTCGAGAGGTAAATGAATAGTAATTTGCTAAGCTAATAGGCTTTAAGTCTATTCCCTGCAGGATAACTGAACTGGCTCGTCATTGCATTGTGTTTGCATGCTAACTTACATCTGTTTACATTGCTCTTATTATCCAGCTACCTCTGTCTAATAAGATAAGATAAGATAAGATGAACCTTTATTAATCCCCGGAGGGAAATTCAGGTGTCAAAGCAGCAACATCAGCAAACAGAGTGAAACACAGGAGAGGTATGAAGGTATACAAAAATAATAATAATTTAAAAAAAAATAGAGATATAAAAAATACAGAGTGAATGGGTGAACATTGTGTGTGCAGTCCGTCAATAAATAAATAAATAAATATAGTATGTACAATAAATAAATGTAATATGTACATATGTGCAGTCTATAAAGTGGTATATAGGATGTATAGTGTAAAGTAAGTGTATATAGGATGTATAGTGTAAAGTAAGTGGTATATAGGATGTATAGTGTAAACTAAGAGTAAAGTGCGCCAGTGGTTAGAGTCCAAGATGGTTGCAGATAGTGCATGTTTAAAGTTCTTAAAGTTCTTAAAGTCCTCTGCTAACTCATTATGCATTCGTCTCTTTAGGTCTAAGACACTGTTTGAAGAGATCCGTGCCTCCATCAACAACAATGAGGAGGAGGACCGCTCCTTCTGGAGGCCTGTGCTGCCCTGGGGGGGCATCTTCACCATCAAGGCAGGGAGGAAGGCCATCTCCTGCACGCCTCTGTACGTCACAATCCACCTGAAGAACACCTGCACCATCGACGGCTTCCTCGTCATCCTCTATGTGATCCTGCGGGACAACCAGGGCTTCCCCAGGGAGCTGGCTGTCTTCCTGGGCAAGCAGTTTGTGGAGTACTTCCTCCACCTGATGGACTCCTGTGACTACACCACGGTGAAGATGCTGTGGATCTGGGACAGGATGTCCAAGAGACAGTACCGGTCTGAGGTCCACCAGGCTGCACTGGAGATCGATCTGTTCGGTAATGAGCATGAGAACTTCACAGAGAACTTGGAGAACCTCATGTCCACCATACAGGAGAGTCTGTGCACCAGCTGGAGCTGCCCGGCCCGCTTCCAGGAGTTCATCAAGATTACAATCAACATCAGGTATACTGTGATATCCTGATGTTACGAGGTGAACGTAGGTGATGCAGCTTTGCAGAGACTCTGTGTGTTAGGTCTAAGGACAGGTTTAAGACAAGATAAGATAAGATATTCCTTTATTAGTCCCGCAGTGGGGACATTTGCAGTGTACAGCAGCAAAGGGGATAGTGCAAAAAACAAGAAGCATCAGCTAACTCAGTAAAAAAAGAGCTAAACAAAGTGTAACAAAATATGAACCATTTAAATAGAAGGAAGTATAATAATAGGAGCAGTATATACATTATTGACAATAAACAGACTATTAACAAAATTGCACAAGTGGAGAATGATATTGCACAGTGAGAATGAATGAAATTCCACCTGAAAATATCAGGTTATTGTCACATTGTGTTTTTGGTGTGTAAGTGGTCTACTGGGAGCAGTGCTGGTTGTGGAGTCTGACAGCTGCAGGAAGGAAGGACCTGCGATAGCGCTCCTTCACACACTTTGGGTGGAGCAGCCTGTCGCTGAAGGAGCTCTCCAGTGCTGAGATGGTGTCCTGCATGGGTAGGGAGTCATTCTCCATCATGGATGACAGTTTAGCCATCATCCTCCTCTCTCCCACCACCTCCACTGTGTCGAGGGGGCATCCCAGGACAGAGCTGGCCTTCCTGATCACTCTGTCTAGTCTCTTCCTCTCCGCAGCCGAGATGCTGCTGCCCCAGCAGACCATTCCATAAAAAATGGCTGATGCCACCACAGTGTCATAAAAGGTCTTCAGGAGAGCCCCCTGCACTCCAGTGCACCAACAGCTGTCTTTATCTAGTGTTGATTTGTATCAAATGTCCCTCTGGACTTTGTCCCTGTAGAAAGCCCTTGTCATAAATATTACTAATGGTTCAGGTCAGCTGGTGCACAGCTCCAATCTAAAATGGGTTTCATTTTCACCCCTTTACATCCATCCATCCATCCATCCATCATGTGTAACCGCTTATCCTATTCAAGGTCGCAGGGGGGCTAGAGTCCATTGGGCGACAATCACCTTACATTGGGTGAAGGCGGGGTAAACCCTGGACAGGTCGCCAGAATATCACAGGGCTGACACTATAGAGACAGACAACCATTCACACTCACATTCACACCTAGGGGCAATTTAGAGTCAACAATTAACCTGTTTGTCTTTGGACTGTGGGAGGAAACCGGAGAACCCGGAGAAAACCTACACTAACACGGGGAGAACATGCAAACTCCACACAGAAGGGCCCCAAGCCAGGTTTGAACCTGCGACCTCCTTGCTGTGAGGCGAAAGTGCTAACCACCATATATGTTGCATATTCCAAAATGAATTAACAGAAACATAGAGAGATAATGGGAGGACATGGGGGGGTTATTGGGGACCCAGCAGCTAATCTGCTGATTTTGATGACCTTTGACCTTTCCCGGTGCTCAACCGAAAGGCCAAAATTTTCACACACAAAAAAACAACTTACACTTTTATCCTCCCACTTTAAAAATCTCCACCTGTCTAATTGTGGTGACATAAGGCAAGTGAATGCATTGCCGTCTATGCATGTTAATCCACAGTGTACAATCTCAATTGTCTCAATTGTAAGAGGTATTTTCCTTTCACAAAGTAGGTCAGTGCTAGTTGATGGAGTATTGTTGGATGGTATTCTATTCTATTCTAACTTTTTTTCCTCCAGTCCTCCTCATGAGCTGCCTCACAGAGACCCCATTCAGTCGGCCGTGGACGAGTTCTTCTGTCCCAAACTCCTGCTCTGCTCAGAACTGGGGTGAGACACAGGGAAGGTGTTCGTCATCTTCTGTTTCAGTCCAGCTTTGTTCCACTTCCTTTACAAATCAATGATCTTTTTTATTTTAACAGGTGTGATGGTCTAAGGGAGTTCTCTCAGAGGGTTTTCTGCCACGGACCCCCACCCTTTGTCATTCTCAACATGCAGCAGTGGAAGTCAGAGGAGCTGTCCTACGTACCTTACCATCTGGCTCTCTGTCAGCACAGGTATGGAGCGTCCACGGTGTGTTTCCATCAGCCTGGTATACAGGACCGTGCTTGAGCCACACTGTGATGGTAATTTGAGCAATAAGAGATAAAAGCAGGATGACTTTCTCCACATCGTTAAATGAAAATGTTACTCAGTTGAAAGAGACATGATTAAAACAATGGCTAATTCACTGGTTCCCAACCTGGGAGTCCCGACCCCCACTAGGGGTCGCAAAGCTTCATGGGGGGGTCGAGGCCTTCTTGATTTTAAGGGGTGTAAAACAACTTTTACATTTTTTTACAGTTGGCCTATATCTCAGCATTTCATTCATTTCTGTGTAGAAAACTAAATTAAATTGTTATTTTTAAAGTTTGGATTAATAGAAAACCCTCAATTTGTCAAAAAAGAAGCCTATTAAGTATGAATGATTGTTAAAAAAAAAAAAAAAAATACATAATACGGACAAAGAATTGTATTAAAACTTCCTAAAAATAACAGGAAAACTCATCTCTGATGCAAAATTCACAGGAAATAATCTGCTCGAAATTAATCAAAATTGCTGGTTTTACATAAACTTCCTATTACATTCACTATTTGGGTTAATTGTACAGTTTATCAGTTGGTCTGTACTGTTATTGATGTGCATGAATGAATGAATATGAATACAATATGAAATATCCATAAAATGTTACATAGTCAGGGGATCGTCAGTTTACTCAATGATAGAAAAGAGGCCCCTTAAGGAAAAAGGCTGGGAACCACCAAGGCTCAACCTGCCATAAAAAATACCAAGTTTTTTGCTACAGGTTTTTAACTGCAAGATGAAGTATCTAGAAAGAAAAAAATATACTACTTCTTCTTCTACAACTTCTTACATCTGCCTCTCAGATTAAAGAGAAAAATATGCTCTAACAATTATTTATGCTCTTACTTTGAGTTTCCTGGACATTATAAAGAAAATGAATGAATGAATATTAACAACTCTTTCCTCTGCAGGTACTTACTTGAGGGCGCCACTCTTTTCAACAAGGAGGAGCATCACTACTCCGCAGCCTTCCAGATAGACGGCTGCTGGATGCACTATGACGGACTGAGGAGCGACAATCTGATCCTGTTACACAAGCCGCCGGAGCTCCTGCTGCTCTCCTCGCTGGTCTACATCCGCTCCTCCGACAAGTGAACTCATCACAAGAGGACACACTTGATGATGAGGAGGAGTCGCACCAAGCAAAAGAGTGCAAGCATTCATCCAACCTTCCTACGATTACTTTGTCATGACCCCTTGGATGACGTTACATTACTGTAACCGTGTTTCTCTACTTATCGCATAGTTAGTTTTTGTTTATTAATTCCTGTCAGCTGTTGCTTCATTTCACCTGAACGCTTGCAGAAAGTTTACTGTGCTAAATGACTTCTTTTTGGGCATGCTTGGAATCCAAGAATATAATGGACTATAATAGTTCTGGGTTGATATGCATAAATGACAGCAGCAGTGAGTAATGCACATTGTATGCATGTACAGTTACCCAACACACAAGGGAGACCGTCATGATTTTAAAAACGTCATGGTTGACACTGACTGTGTATCACATTTCCATCAAAAGTGTATAATTTTGGCTGTTTAACTTAACATGTATGTTATGTATGCATATCAGCCCTTTCCTTAATTAAACAGGTGCTTTTTCTATTTACACTGTGATCTGAGGATAAGAAACAATCAAACGAGGCCAACGTGCATGTCAGGTTTAACTTCTTTTTTGTTAAGATGCTTAAATTGAAGGCAAACATTTAATACAATGAGTTAATGTTAAAATGCAAAGTTCTTAAATTATATATAATGGTTGAAGGCAGTCTGAAATATCTCTTTTCTGACGCTACAAGCGTAAATATTACCGTGCATACTGATAAATTCAAGTATTTTCACACTAGCTCAGCACAGACTGCAGTCACCAACACACAAAATATGTATATTTACATTTTTTTTAAAGTAGTTTTTAACCTTAAAGTATAAGCAGTATCACACAGTGCCTCTGCCAAGTGAAGTTTGAATCCGGAGTATAAATCCCTGTTCATGATCAGTTGTTAATTGCTGTTTTTTCTATGCAGAATACAAATACAAATATTTTGGAGTACACTCGTATTGGTTTATTTTGTTGCATTGCATGGATGTGTATAACAAGAGCCACATAGAAGCACACAGTACCTTTTAAGGCAGGCATTTATTTTAAACTGGGTACAACTGCACCACACAAACTCGACTAAAATGTATGTAAAAATGTCTTCAATCAAAACATGATAAAATGTGAAAAGCTACTGTTTCTACACCTAAAGGTTATCTTGTACTTCCAGTATTAATCCACAGGATATAAAATTCAAGATCGCCACCTTTACTCCGGACACACGATGGAGAAATGTAAAAGAAGCAGAGTGGTCATTTGGCTAACATTGACATCAAGGATTTTTTCTTTCAGACACAAACATTAGAGTGGCAGTCCGTCGCAGACCAAGGTGTTAGTCGTTCGTCTGCTTTCTTTGAACAAGCACTTTGGTGAGAGTGGTGGCAAAAACGTGACATTGGTTAATGAAAATGCGTACAAACTCGATTTTAACATCCCTTCTTTTTGCAGATTCACGTTTGCAGATTTTCATCAGCGTCTCTCCGAAATTCATTAAAGTATTAGCTAATATACACCTCAGAAATCAGGACACTGTACACGACACTGATGCTAGATGAATCATGGCTGCAGCACATAATTACGCCAGCGTGATTTGTGCTGTGGCTGTTAAAGTGACTAACAAAATCTACTACAATAGACAGAATTAGCAATGAAATTACAGGACATAAACAATACAAATTATAATTATAAATACAAAAAAAAGGCATTCACATCTTTCTTGAAATAAAAGGACATTTGCAGAAATACGCTTGGGTTGCTCATGCGTTCAAAATAAATCTGAAAAATTAAAGTACTCTATATGGTGATGAAAACAATCTGCAACAAACTAAATCTCTCACCAGTGACCAATTTGCAAGGCAAATGTCATTAAAGTTCTCATCTGTAGTTATGGTTTCCCAAATCATTTCACAAACACATCAAGTTTAGAGTACAAGTAGAAGAGCGCATGTCCTGTATAACGTCTACAAGTATAGCGAACATGACTTTTTAAAAAGGTGTATACCTCGAATGTGGCCATTAATTATAATTAATGTAACAATTGTGAGCAATCCGTCTGAATCTGCCTCAATAAAACATATGCCTTGTACAAATGAACCAGCATGCACAACAAAAGTGACAACACAGGATGTCTGGTGGTGGGATGAGGCAAAGTCAATGGTACCATTTGATGTTTCATTATCATTACCAGCCAACAGTGTGAATCAACAGACATGCTGTGTGGGGGGTTCTGTTACAGCAACATGAGATGCCTTGGCTTTTTAAAGAGACAAACACATAACATATTCATCCACAGAGAGAACAGAAGTCTTATTGCATTACCTAAATGCCGTTATCCTAAATTAAAACATATGTACAAATAACAATATGTATCAAATAGTTTGGTAAGTGCAATGCAGAGCTCGGTTAAAGTTTCCACTTGTGTGCAAACATCAGTGCACAAAGCAACTCAAACTACACTTGAACATTTAAGTGACTCGACAAGACACACCACACCCTAGCTTTTCCTAGTCTAGTGCCCCCTCTATTGCTGTGCATTGTTTGACCCGTCCGTTAGCCTAGCTGTTAGCCTAGGTAGCCCCAAGGCTGCACAGGGTGACACCCTCAGCCAGCCAGGGGACCACTCCGGTCTCTCTCCCAGGACACGGGACTGGTGACTGTGGGAACATGGCCTGAGTTGGCTGGCACAGCCCTTGGTGCTTTTATCATCCGTCTCCCTATGACAGCATGGAAGAATGTCATGCTAATACTTTAGCAATAAGGACGAGAAGTTTCAATTGTGGCACACGAAAGAAGCCGTTTCTAGCACTGGAGGTGGGAAAGATGAAAAAAAAAAAAAAAAAAAGGTCATGTTTTGGCACTTCACATGAAGCTGTGAACGGATTACCTCAAACCTGAGCTTGCAAGCAAGACCTTGGCCATATGAGGATCACATGTTTGGTAGCGAACAGGTGTCAGACCCGATCACAGGCAAGAAAAAGTCTTGTTCATAGCCAAGAGGGTGATACTGTACTGGGAACAGGCATTGAGACAATGACAAAGCATGCTCACATCCAGCAACAGGGACAATGTGAGGAAGGGGAAGTAATCGAGCCAAACTTAGTGCTAATTTTCAGACGTTTTAGATATTTATGAGGACAGAAGTTTTGCGGTTTTCCAACCACAGGCTTCCGTTTCAGTAGGACTTTATTTTATTGCATGGTTGGGGGCCATTAAACTTTACGCATTTCCATGCGCATAAATCAAATAACATCTTACACAGTAATGGAGCAGAGGCTGAACAGAGGTTGACCTAATTGTGTGAGGCAACACAGACAAACAGCTGAATCCTGAATCCTAAATATAGCACCAGTTGGTATTGTGTACAGACCAAAGGGTGAAACGAGGGCCAAGGTCGATTTCAACTATTGTGAAGAGTAGCAAGTGCATGACCTGACCTTAGGAAGATGTAACAGAAGCTAGAACATGGGGGGGTGGTTAAATAAATGGCTCCGAGGGTGAAGGAGAAACTAGCGACAAACGCTCCCAGGAGTATTCGCCACTCACCTCTACACTGACCCTTGGACTCAAACTACACACACATCCGCACGCACGCTAGTGACCCAGTGCAGAAAAACATTTACAGGCAATGCACTAGAGGATATATTCATATCTATATATTTTATTTAGACTATTTACAAGAGAGAAAAAGGCAGCCCTTTTTGAAAATATAAAGATTCCAACTTTTCTCTTTTTTGTGAAGCACTGATTTCAATGTAGAACTCCTGCGTCGCTGAGCCCCGAGCATCAGCTCTGCACCCGGACACGTAACGAAAACAAACAATCCTATCTGACATGCATGTACCCCTCGAGCATACACACGGACATACGCACTACATGGCCGACAACCACATATTCACACACCAGCAAACTGCGGTGTTCTACAAAATCTGAACACGTGGTTCCAGTTGCAGCAGGGAAAATAATAAAAAAAAAAGGTTTGAGTGTTAAACATAATTAATGGCATGAAGGAAAACAAAAAAATGTCTGCTAACATAACAGAATTTTGAAACGAAAAGTGACAAGTTTTCTCCCACAATCCTCTGGGAAATGGCTCAGAGTCCTCATTGTGGTCCAGCAGCAGTAGAGCGGTCGTCTCCTCTTGCCCGTGACAACAGCTGTCCAATCGTCTTCCTCTCTGTTCCGCACAACGTTGCAGCTCTTTCTCATCTCTGCAGCCATGTCTGTGGTCCCCCCTCTAGCCGGCCAAGCTAGCCCGGCACATCCATCCACCCAGCAGGCTCTATCGTCTCCTCTGGTGTTCACGTTGGTGTGCAGCGCTCCTCTGCACCTGGAGGATGAATGTGGGGGAGGAGGAGGAGGAGGAGACAACAAAAAAGAAACGTCTTTGTGTCTAAGTTCTCTTATTGGGTCCTAGCTGGCTGGGCCATGGGTCAAAGGGCAGTCAGGCCAAAGTTGCAACGGCAATACATCATGCCGCTCGAGTCCAACCAGCTGTCTGAGATGGGGTCGTAGCGCTGGACAGTGTTCAGGTAGGATGACCCGGAGTGACCTCCCACCACATAGAGGTAGTTGTCCACGATGGCAGAGCCCACACCTGCAAGACAATGTCATATGTAGATAATTACACACATTTCTCACCATTTTCTGGATGCAGTTATCTCAATAGGTTCAAATGATACTGAGTCTAATAATACCACTAGGGGTCACCAAAATACAATTTGTGAACCGTACAAATAGGGGCTTTAGCTTAAGCATGATGTAAACTCACCAGTGCGTGGTTCATTCATTGGCCGACAGGCTGTCCACTGGTTCTGATGGGGATCGTACCTCTCGATGCTAGACAGGTGCGACACTCCGTTGTGTCCGCCCACCACAAATATGAAGCCGAGCATGACGCCTACCCCGAAGTTGATCCTCTTGTCTGCCATGGGGGCTACCATTTCCCAGGCATCCTTGCTGGGGTCGTACCGCTCCACGCTGTGTAGAGCAGATGCAGAATAATTACACCATGGTTTGAAAAAAAAGTCCAAATGTAAATTGATCCATCGCCCAGCTGAATGCTGTAATGATTTACCAATTATACGTTTCAAGAAATTCTGAGTGAAACAGCTATCTCGAAAATCTAATAACATGTGATATGTAGCCCTAGGCAATATGGCCAAAATCTTCTATCCCGATATAGGTCATTTCATATCTCGAGAACGATATATATCACAATATAGTACGTTTTCTGGTGATTCAATATATAAATGGTCTATATGAAAAAACCACAGAGTTTCTATACTCCTGTGTGAATTAAATACTTGACAAATGAAAAGTACTCCGTATTTTCTCATTTAATTAAGAACATTAGTGCAAAATGATCAGATTTTCTGAGAAATTTGATTAATGCTTGTTGTTATCACTTTAGATGACGTAATTGTGTATCACAATATCTCAATATATGATTTCATCACAATATGATTAGATTGAAAGACGATTAATCATCATATTCAATTATCGCTCATTCCTAGTGGTGTGTTTTTGAAAATTGTCTGAAGTATTGTTAAGTATAGGAAATTTGTTATCGGTCTACAACATGCATAAACACATATGTACTCCTTCAAAAGATGCATTTCAGGAGCAGGGAACCTATTTCACATGCAAATTTAATTTTTAAATATAGTACTTAAAGCTGCAGTGGGTAGAATTGGAGCAAATATGATTAAAAAAAGTTATTTTTATAAATCGGTCACTATATCCTGACAGTAGTGCATGAGACAGGTAATGTGAAAAAAATTATGTGCCTCTGTCTCCTCCAGTGCTCCTAATGGCATCTGCAAGGTTTCACAGACCGGAGGAAAACAACCAATCAGAGCCGAGCTGGAGCCTGCCGTATCTGAGCCGACTGTCAATCACTTGCGAACTCGACCAAACGGTCAAACTAGGCAGCGCTGATCAAATAAGAATCAATATTCTGTTACTGTAATGACTATTTCTCACCTCAAATGTTTTCAGAATCATCTTGTAGTGTACTGTTTAGCTGTAAAATGAGAAAATTTGTGACCCAGCAGCCATGTTAAGATCAGTTGAGGAAATACCAAGCACCGCCCACCAGTCGGAGCACAGCCAATAGGAATGCTCCCTCTCTGAAATGACCTGTGATTGGCCAAAGTCTGCTGTCAGGGGTTAGATTTGTTAAAGCCTGAAAACAGAGCCATGAGGAGGTGCAAAAGTCTCGTTTTCTCTCAGAACACTTGAATTACAATATGCTGAAAGGTTATTATTGAATTTTTGCCCAATGATGCCAAAAACATTCTGCCTACTGCAGGTTTAATTGGACTGATATTTAGTCATAATGTAATGACATAAAGTCATACATTTTGTTATTTCAAGCTACAAATAGGACAACAGTTCAGGTGGTCTGATCTTACGCACACATGGTGCAACTAGGAATGGGGCCACCAATGGTGAATTACCAAACTTAACTCCTGTCAAATGAACCCCCTGACAGCAACTTGAATACTAGCAATCAGGGATTGTTTTGCAGTATGCAAGAACATATAAGCCACTGGGGAAAGAAAAAAATAGTCCCCTAAGATTCTCTGTCCAAACACATTCTCCTGAGGGATTTAGGGAGTCAAGGAAACAAGAAACAGAGGCACTGCTCTCTAGAGATCCACAGCAACAACAAAGGTCTAACCAGCAGCACACAGTCAGGCACCCTCTCCATGAAACTTCAGCTACCACTTCTGTTATGACTCCTGTTCACTCATTAACAGGGCCCTGGCCATTTTCTCAGCAACACTTGACATCCTTCACTTGATTACCAGTTCTATTAAATAACTAACAAGACCTTGAGAGAGAAAGTCAAGTTAGGAGGTCTAAAAGAGCTGCAAGCTTTTCAATGAGATCAAAAGACTATTTTAAAAACCTTACGTTACTGAAGTCAAATGTCATCTGTAGGAGCAAAGAAAGGTTAATTGTGTATTTTGATCCTTTGTTTTTTTTTGTCTTCACATCATGCAGAAACTTCAATGAATGAGGTTACAGTTGAAGAAAAAGAGGTTCACCATATCATACACGGATAGAATGAATGTTTAATTATGCCTTGTTAATTATTGGGTAATCTTTGGAACATGATAGTTATTAATCTCTGTGTAAACTACCCATTAAATCTGCTGATGTCCAAATTGTACAGGGATTAAATGTTATTCACAATTTATACACACAAATAAGTGTAAAATCGTTAATTTTGGCACTTTTATACAAGTTCTCAAGTCGATTAGATGAATTAGGTTACAAGTTAATCAAAAAAATTCCATTCCTAATGTTTAACAGCCCTTATTACATGGCTGTGTTGAATACTCGATTCTGATTGGTCAATCACGGCGTTCTGCGGTCTGTAATTTCTGTATAACAGACCGTTGCTATGTAATAGCAGACCGTTGCTATGTAATAGCAGGCCGTTGCTATGTATAGCAGGCCGTTGCTATAGGCGCAGCTCTGATGTCGGACTCTGGCGGACCGTTTTTGTGTCAAAATATTGATTTCTCGGCTCGCTGTACATTATCCCTTACATAACAAACATTATATTTCCACAGGTAAACGAAAAGATCACATCCACTCTCAGTGGTATTACCTGTTCATGTGGGCCGGGCCATAGCCCCCAATAGCGTACACCATGCCGTCCAGCACGGCGGTGGCAAAGCAGCTGCGGGACTTGGTCATGGGCGCCACAGGCTGCCACTCCTTCAACTTGGGGACGTATTTCTCCACCGACTGGAGGTAGTACTGGCCGTCGTAGCCTCCAAGGGCATACAGCTCGCCCGCCAGGACCACCACCCCGAGTGTGCTGCGGCACTCGGCCATGCGCTCCACCGAGGACCAGGTGTTGCTTTCGGGGTCCCAGCTCTCCACTGTGCTCTCGTGTCTCCGATAGCTAATGCCCTGTCTCATGTGCGTGGCGATGCCTCCCACCACATACACCTTGTGGTCCAGCACCGCCACTCCAAATTCATACCGGGGCACACTGAGAGGGGCCAGTCCTATCCATGAATCTGTCCGAGGGAAATACATTTCTATGCTGCAAGACAGAGACAGATATTACCCGATTAGTCGGTTCGTTTATAAAGACAGAACATAAAGAAGGCATGCCTTTTTCCCTAAAATTTTCATGTAGACATTATTATCATTACCTTTCTAATGTTGCAAACAGTCCAGCCTTGCCTCCTACTGCAAGCAGCACCTTTGGGGCACACCTGGGCCGTGCCGACAACACAGTCTGATAGGAGAGCCGGTGCTCAGGCATAAAATGATATTTGAGGGCCTCGTTGAGCAGGTGCTTGCATGCGTGGTCATCTCGTATAAGGTGGTTGGCTTCGTATAGGCGAGTGAGAAATTTGACGCTGAGGAGTGGAAGGCGAACACAGTGCAGCAGCTGAGCCAGATGCTGCTGTCTCTCAGTCACATCGTATTTGATCCACGACTCCAGGGCGTAAAATACAGTCTCCTCCGTGACCACCTTAAGGCAGTCGTTGGACACAATTTCATCCAACTCGGCCCTCGTCAGTTCAAAAAACTCCTCCGTCAGACAAACTTCCTCAAAGTTCTCACAGATGAACTTGGTTGCAGCCAGGCACAGGTCATGACAGCCATATGTCTCTGCAAAGCGGGAGATGCCTATACAGTTTCCAGCATCCAGCTGGCTCTCTAAGAAGGAGCAGCACTCCTTAAGTACTAGCTTAACCTGGAGCAGGTCGGCAGCCGGTAGCAGAGATTCCACTGTTTCCTGGGAGATAAACACCGTGCCAGTGTAGGCATACTCAACAATGGCCTGGAAGAGAAAGAGTAAAAGCGTCACATAAACAATGACTATGGTACAGCTGTTAATAAGGCGTCTGCTGGCTCCAAGCGTACCTGCAAGGCTGTCTCATCGATGCACTGGAATTCCACCTCAGAGGTCTCCTTTTCCGACAGGTTACCCGTGAACATGGCCTTGAAGTAAGGGCTGATGCTGGCCAGCACTACTTTGTGGGCATGGATCTTGGCATCACCCACACGCAGGACAATGTCACATAGTTCGTGATCCTGCCGCAAGAGCTGGAGGCCTTGCAGCAACTGCTCCGAGTGAGGCCGTTTCAGACTGGCAAACATATAGGACTGGTCCTGCTGGTCCATCTGAGAGCAGGGAATCCACAAATCAGTGCATTGTTGACATTTTTGTAAGAGGCTACTGATGCAATGAGATTTTCCTGATTAACTGACATGTGACCAGAACAGCCAATAGAAATACTGTAAATCCTGTAAATTAACTATATACTTTAAACATGCACTATCTGCAACCATCTTGGACTCTAACCACTGGCACACTTTACACTATACATCCTATATACCACTTTATAGACTGCACATATTACATTTATTTATTGTACATACTACATTTATTTATTGACGGACTGTACACACTATGTTCACCCGTTCACTCTGTATCTTTTATATCTCTATTTATTGTTTTTATAATTTTTGTATACCTTAGCTCTCCTGTGTTTCACTCTGTTTGCTGATGTTGCTACTTTGACACCTGGATTTCCCTCCGGGGATTAATAAAGGTTCATCTTATCTTATCTTATCTGTTGTACCTGAGACTACAAGCCTGACAAGTCTGCTAAACATAGGCTGGTTGGTATGATGCATTCAGGGATCTATTTTGGTATGATGCATTCAGGGATCTATTTTGGTATGATGCATTCAGGGATCTATTTTGGTATGATGCATTCAGGGACCTACTGGTATGATGCATTCAGGGATCTATTGGTATGATGCATTCAGAGATCTATTGGTATGATGCATTCAGGGATATTTTGGTATGATGCATTCAGGGATATATTGGTATGATGCATTCAGGGATATATTTTGGTATGATGCATTCAGGGATATATTTTGGTATGATGCATTCAGGGATATATTTTGGTATGATGCATTTTTGGTATGATGCATTCAGGGATATATATTGGTATGATGCATTTTTGGTATGATGCATTCAGGGATATATATTGGTATGATGCATTTTTGGTATGATGCATTCAGGGATATATTTCGGTATGATGCATTCAGGTATGATGCATTCAGGGATATATTTTGGTATGATGCATTCAGGGATATATTTTGGTATGATGCATTCAGGGATATATTTTGGTATGATGCATTCAGGGATATATTTTGGTATGATGCATTCAGGTATGATGCATTCAGGGATATATTTTGGTATGATGCATTCAGGGATATATTTTGGTATGATGCATTCAGGGATATTTAGTAATGCAGTCCGTTAGCAGTCTACTGTGTGAGGCGAGCTAAAAGAAGCATGATCTTCTTAATCCAGTGCTAAAGTTAACCAGGCATGCTGGCTAGTAAGCATTACATTTTTTAGGTTAACCTCAAGCCAAGCTGCATAAACTATGCTGTGCATGTACGCTTTACGATAGCTAGTCACAATAACTGTGAGTTTAGTAGACTGGGGCCTTGGCTTGATGTCTGAACGGAGGACATGGCCAGATCAAAACCTCGCTACTAGCTAACGTTATCTCTTAGCTTTACAGCAGCTACAGCAGCCAGCTAACACACTGTAAAACAGCTTGAATTGTGCAGAAAATCCACCGGATATCATATTTATATTAACATTAACATCATCAATGTTCGCCTCCAGCTACACACACACTGTCTGTGTCATTAGCCTGCAGTGGGCGCAGGTTAGCAGCTATAAATAAACAGGGTTCCTGTGGCTAGCTGTAGCTCTGGCTGCAGCATTGATTGATATACAGTAACATGGCTGACTGATACACAACGTGACGTTACAGCTAACTGTCAGATAACGTTTGTTTATTGTTAAATAACGGACAAACTGACCTGTAACCTAGAGACCGTCTGGTTGAGCCGCTGTGATGAGCGAGGTTTTGCAGTGGCGGAGTTCAGCTTCAGCGGCGACGAGTGGGAACCCCGAGGCGGCTATCAAGAAAACAACCCACTGACTAACAACCGACTAACAACCGACCGACCGACCCAGCTAGCCACAGAGCTACAGACGAGCTCTTATAATAACCAGCCCATAGGAGCAACACACCCACTTCCGGCTGATTTCAAAATAAAACGACATGCACGGCTGTTTCTCAGGAAGAGCGACAATGTCAGCAAACCACAAGTCAACGATGGTGAACTTTACAAGTATTTTTAGAGGAAATAAAAACATTATTCTACAGACCTTTTTGATAACAAGTACTACTAAAATCAATACATTATTAAAAATTTAATTAATTAATTAAAAAATTAAAAAATAAGATAAAGAGATACAAAAGAAGGGGGGAGGGGAGGTGCTCACTACTGTAATATGACATTCATGTTTTCCACTCTACTCTTCGTCAAGGGGTTCCTGCAGAGTCATAAAAATCCAAAAAGGGCCTCCATATCTTAACAAAAGTTTGAGAGGAACCTTTCAAAGTGTATTTATTTTTTTCTAGTTTTAAGAAATACATAACCTCTTTGACCCAGTGAGAAAAGGATGCAGGAGTGCGTTGTTTCCATTTTAGGAGAATCAAACGTCTCGCAAGGAGTGTATAATGCTTATTTTTTTATTGTACAATTAGTCATTAGGGCTGTGTATTGGAAATAATCTGGCGATACCATACGTATCATGATACAGGGGTAACGATTAAATATATTGCAATATACTGCGATAATGTAAACAAGGCGATATATCGCGATTTTAGGAAAACTGTCATAGTATAAAGAACACACCAGAAATACACCATTTTAGAATAAGAAAAACTGCATGGTTTTTACCCAAAACTGAATGTGATTATCATAAAGTGGGCATGTCTGTAAAGGGGAGACTCGTGGTACCCATATAACCCATTTTCATTCCCATATCTTGAGGTCAGAGGTCACAGGACCCATTTGAAAATGTCCATGCCAGTCTTTCCTCGCCAAAATTTTGTGTAACTTTGGAATTTTATTTAGCCTCCTTCCAGACAAACTAGTATGACATGGTTGGTACCAATGGATACCTTTGGTTTTCTTGTCTAGTTTCTTATGGTACCAGTGGCTTCACTCCATCTTTAAAACGGAGCCCGCTTCAACATTCGAAAGATTGAATAGCAGCGGGCCCAAGCGGGCTGTCAAATTTTTAAGAGGTTAATTAAAAGTCAATACATTATTTTGGAGAATCGATATAGTATCACAAGACATAATATCACAATACCGATGTGTATCGATATTTTCTTACACCCCTATTAGTTATTAATCAATTAAATGCTTTATTACTATTTCCGTGACTCTTGTGGCCCTCCATAGTTATGTAGGAATATAATATAAATGTCCCTTATAATGTATTGTAGGTTTCTGTGTTTGTTTTATTTGTGCTATTCAGGTATAATGTCATAAAGAAATGTCCATATTTTCTCAAATATATTTTTGTATGTAGTATATAGCCATCCACACATACACAGAAAACGAAACATAGGTCACTGCTTTAGAATAATGATTTATAAAATGCACCCATGTTGTGGGACATTTACTGTAGAATAGTTATTTATGCTAAAAAGCTTTTAACATTTATTTTTTCATTTATTTATTTTCTTTTTCTCTTTTTATAAGTTATTTCCTAATTATTTTCCCCCCGTGTCTTTTGTTTATTGTATATCTTTTCTTCATGCTCCTAAATGTATTCTGTAACCTGTGATCCTATGGATGGATGGGTGGGTGGGTTTGTAGGTAGGTAGGGGGATAGGGACAGGAATTTGGACTTAACTTTGTAAGCAGATCTGATGAATGATATCTATCTTGTTTGACTTATACATGTTTTATATCTGTTATTTTTGTGGGATAAAATAAAAAATAAAAAAAAATAAGCATTATTAAAATGTTAAAATAAATACATTTGTAAACAGGTGTATTAATGCCTTATTTCTATTGTACAATTAGTTATTAATCAATGAAAAGCTTTATTACTGTGACTCTTGTGGTCCTCCATACATGTACATGTGGAGTTCAAAACTAGATGAAAATTGCACAACATGAAGGCTATGTGTTACACGCTGTTTAAGTCCTGTTATATATAATATTTGGACTCTTGTTTGCTGGGTCAAAGAGGTTATGTATTTCTTAACACTAGAAAAAATTAAATACACGTTGAAAGGTTCCTCTCAAACCTTTGTTAAGATATGGAGGCCCTTTTTGGATTTTAATGACTCTCTGCAGGAACCCCTTGACGGAGAGTAGAGTGGAAGGGAATTTGGACTTAACTTTGTAAACAGATCTGATGAATGATATCTATCTTGTTTGACTTATACATGTTTTGTATCTGTTATTTTTGTGTGATAAAATCTTCGAAAATCAATAAAACATATTTACAAAAAAATAAGCATTATTAAAATAAATACATTTGTAAACAAGTGTATTAATGCCTTATTTCTTTTGTACAATTAGTTATTAATCAATGAAAAGCTTTATTACTGTGACTTTTGTGGTCCTCCCTACATGTACGTGTGGAGTTCAAAACTAGATGAAAATTGCAAAACATGAAGGCTATGTGTTACACGCTGTTTAAGTCCTGTTATATATAAAAGAAATACTTTGTACAAGGCATATTAAGAACATATACATTAAGAACATATACAGTATATACAGTATAAGATATGAGGTACTTTTTGTGTGAGAAGGTGTCGCATGAATTACCGATTTAAAATTTAAAATTATGGCACTGGTGTTATGTTTTGTTATGTTTGTTATGCTATGATTGGAAAAAAACTCCACACATATATGTGTGGAGTTCAAAACTAGATGACAATTGCACAACATGAAGGCTGTGTGTTACACGCTGTTTAAGTCCTGTTATATATAATATTTGGGCTGGTGGAATTTTTAGGTAGGGCTGTGCCACATCCAATCATTTCAGCAAACATCCCGGTATGATTTAATGCAAAAAAAGGTGAAGGTATCAAAAACACATTACTACTTTGCAGTTAAATAATTAACAATGACTTTATTCCAACAGGACGAGTAAATAATGCTTTGAAAAACACAACAGTATAAAATGTACACAGTGGTGGAATGTAACTAATTACTTAAATACAATTTTGAGGTACTTCTACTTTACTTGAGTATTTCCATGTTCTGCTACTTTCTACTTCTACTCCACTACATCTCAGAGGGAAATATTAGACTTTTTGCTCCACTACATTTATCTGACAACTTTAGTTACTTTACAGATTCAGATTATTAATACAAAATATAATCAACTAATAAATAATGTAATATTATAGATTAAACTACCCAGCAGTATAAAGTCATTAAAATGAGCTCCACCTTAACCAGCTGCAACATTAAAGTGATGCAAACATTAATGCATCAATAATTAGAATACAATAATATACATTATTCTGCATAATGAGTACTTTTATGCTTGGTACTTTAAGTATGCTAATATTTGTGCACTTTGACTCATTCTTCATCACACAGTGTGTATATAATGCTGCAGCTCCGTGCTGATGATAGAGCAGCCTGGAGAATTCGCGTCACCATGGAAGCGCTCAGTTTGCGACATGTATGCGCCATTTTGCTGCCTCCTCTCTCTCTGTGTGTGTGAGTGTGTGTGGTCTCTCCTCTCTCTGTGTGAATACCTCTGTATCTTTCAAACACTCAACACTCACAGCTGAAACAACCAGGAGGAAAATGTCTGCACTACTTAAGAAGAGAGCTGTAACGTTAGCATGACATGGACATTTGGACGACGTAACATCAGATAGTCTCGTCGAGCGTCGCGGAGGAAGAAGAGGACCAGGGGGAGAAATGAAAGGTCTATTTTCTTGGTGTTTTTCTAACTTTGCTAGCCCAGTCAGCACAGCACTAAACCACTGAAACAACTAGTTAGTTATCTAGTTAGCTTAGCACCGGTTGAGGTTCTATGTAACGTTAGTTAGCTGCTTAACGGTAACGTGTGAGTTAGTCAGGGATTGTAAACCCATTGAAGGCATTACTTGTGGCTATAAGGCACCAATAGACACACATAATGTTACACTAGCAGGGTGATAATGTAACGTTATAATACAGTAGTAAAGGTTATAATATGAACCAATGTTACACTAGCTCGCTGATATTGTATGGTAATAATACAGTAGTAAAGGTTTATATCAACCATTCTGCTGGTAACTATCGTGCTTGACAAGCCACAAGTGGTTGTGTCCAGTCTCTCTAATCCAACGTTAGTTCATGATGATCATAGTGAGGAGCAACAAGACACTCCCTCTATTAAATGCATAGTTTGGTGGCTGTGTAACATGTTTATATAAACTGGGGGGAAAAATGTTCTGGTGGTTGGTTCTCATCCTTTTGTAACTTGAGGTCCACGTCTGATTGTTAAAATAATTCCCAAGGACCACCTTTCCAAATAAATGAGCTATAAAATATGTGTTATATGCCACTGTCAGGTGTACTGACCCACATAAATATTCAGCTTCCCCTCTCCCATCACTCCCTGACATTATGAATCCAAACTATTCAGGGTCACATTTCCACACCACACGCTTTGGAGCTTCTACTGGTGCAGGGTTGTCTCCAACATCACTTTTCGTTTAAAAGAAAACCGCTCCATTTTGTGTCACTGCGTCTGTGACATATATGTCTGTAAAGGGGAGACTTGTTGGTACCCATAGAACCCATTTTCATTCACATATCTGGAGGTTAGAGGTCAAGGGACCCCTTTGAAAATGGCCATGCCAGTTTTTCTTTGCCAAAATTTAGTGTAACTTTGAAGTGTTATTCAGCCTCCTTCCTGAAAAGCTAGCACGGCATGGTTGGGACCAATAGATTCCTTAGGATTTTTAGTTTCATATCATTCCAGTATCCTTCCTCTAGTTTTAAACCCGCCAACCATTTGACAGCACCTCCGCGGCCCACTAGTTGGCGCTCTGAGGCCCACCAGTGGGCCCCGGCCCAGGGGTTGAGAATAGCTGCTCTAATCTAACGTTAGTTCATGATCGATCATAGTGAGGAGCAACAAGACCCTTCCTCCATTAAACGCATAGTTAACGTGGCTTTGTAACATGTTTATATAAACTGGGAGAAAAAAAGTTCGGAAACTTGTGTTTGGTGGATTATTTCTCTGTTGTTACGATGCTAATTGGCATTGTATTTTACATGGTTGGAAAGCCTGTTTATTTACCTTCACAATGATGTCCAACTTGTAAGGATCATGCATTTGTGGGATGAGCAGCACAGCTGATTATGTGGGTAGCGCCCAAGAAAAATTTGCCAAAATGCTCTGCCAATGGTGAACAGTGTATTCTCCTGTTGGTATTGACTCTTGTTTTGAGTTGTTTGGTGGATTGGATAATTGAACTCTCTATCAGTAACAAGGAACAAACAAGACATATTGGCTATTTCACACTTTATTCATTTAATACACCGTAATTACGAAGCCTTTTGCTCCTCATTTTTCTCTAACCAAATGGCAATTCTTACCTGTTAATTTTTTGTTTTGTATTCACAGCTTGACAAACAGGAGAGTGGTTTTCCATCAACCAACCACTCAGGATGAAATCACCAAGTAAACTGGAGGAATATTATTGTCCTCACAGGATTGTGTTTGCTCCTTTGGATTCTCAAATTTGAGCACAAACCATATAACATAAATCAATGATGATACCCGGATTGATCTCCCAGGAGTTACACCAGCTGCTTCTGGACCTGAAGAATTACCAGAATCGCACAAATGGGGTGGAAGAGCTCAAACACATCCTCTCAGAAGTGGACATTAAATCAGTCCCGTCTGGCAGTATTGAGGAGTTCATCAACTTTCTCCCTCGCCTTCTGGATGACAGTAATTTTAAAGTGTTGTATGGCACCTTGCAAGTTTTAAACTTGCTAATTCAGAGGCTAGACACGGGCGTAGACATATATTTCAAACATATAGTCTTAGTGGCTCTGAAGGCCCTCGGGGACACTCGCACCGTCACCAGAAATGAGTACATGAACGTGTTTCGACAGCTGATGAAAACTGTTGCACCACAACAAGTGTTGGATCTTGTCATTGGCAACTTGAAACATAAGAATTCAAGGGTTCGGGAAGATGTCCTTAACGTCATCATGGCAGCTATGCTCACTCATCCTAGGAAAGATTTCAACATCCCCAAGCTTTGTTTGGAGGTGGCACCATACCTGGCAGACAGCAAGAGGAAGGTCCGCCACGCCGCCCTTGAGCTGTTTGCCGTTTTTGACTATTGCCTTGACACAGGGAAAAAGCAGCCTCTAATGAAAGCGGTGGACATGGTTGAACTCAACGAGGATGCAGAGGGTCTTATGGCAGCTGTGCAGGCGAGACGAGCGAGGCACGTCCTCCCCAAACTCTCCTCAGAGGGGGTAGTGGAGTATGGCTTGGTGGCACCCAAACCAGGACACCGGTGCTCCCTGCAGTATGGTTCTGGAGCTGATCTGGACTGGGTGATGAACGGAGGGCGGGTAAGCAGTGCCAGGAGCCACAGAACTGAACCGGACTGCGACCGGTTGTATGGCTATGGCAGCTTGGGCTCCCTCACTGATGACCTTCCACTTCAGAGGAGGATTGTCAGCGCGGGTAAAGGGAAGAACAAACTACCCTGGGAGATGTCGAGCTTCTCATCCACTGAGAATGAGCAGCAATGCAGTAACATGAATGGAAAGTGCTCTGAAAAGGTGGGGTCCATCATCACTGTTGACGTTCAATATTCTCACTTCTCTCTTGTGATAATTAAGCCATCTGGGACCCAGATTTAGCATGTGTTGACTAAGTCTAAAATAAGACATCTTACAGGGATACTCTGGTGTTTTGTAGGTTATTTTACCCAGAGGACAGATGGAAATGTTGTCCTTTTAGTTCCCATTGATTGACATTAATGAGGTAGCTATTGACTCAACAAGCAGTGTTTTTTTTTTCTCTAAAAATACTCTTTGAAATCAAAAGCAATTAGTGCTTAATCAGTCATTTGTTAACTGCCTCTACAGAAGGTTTAGGAGCACCAGAGAGCTTTTCATATTGACTTTGAAACTGCAGGGCATCTTATGTTGATTTGCTCCCAATCAGTCAGCAAGTGCAGTCAATGCAAAGATTATGAAAGAAATGTTTGTGTGCTTCCCTTTAGTCTTTTCCGCCTCCCTTTAGTCTTGCTTGGTTTGCAGAGGAATGATAAGGCTAAACCTCCGCAAAAATTAATTCATCTTCAAAAGTTGTTTGTTTGTTTACTGTCAGAATTGCACGCTTGTTGTTCGAACAAGCTGAGTCACACCCAAAGGCACCGGTCCAAAGAGAAATCTTAGAGGTGTCACTTTCCTTTGAGAGAGTTTGGGTGGGAAAAAACCTAAATATAGCTGTATCTCTCATGATGCAGTAGTGCAACAGAGAGATAGCTGTATCTTAACACATCTTACGACACAGATCTGCAGTGTCCTCATCATGTCAATCAACCTCTGCTTGTTGTCTAGACAGCTCATAATGCTTGATGAAAGGTTTTCTTTTTTTTCTTTCTTTTTACATTATTAGAAATGAATCTGTATCTGTTGGCTAGGTAACAATAGGCTGAATTGCATCGTTGAATGGCTCTCAATTCATTGTAAACAGAGGGAGGATTAGAAAGGTAAAATCTCAGAGCACTCCGGTATCACTGACACTATTCTTGGAAGAAATGCAGTAGGTGACTCATTTCCCTGCACAGCGACACCGTCACTGCAACGATGAGCATCCGATGTCTTGAGAATAAGCTGTGTGAAAATCATGGTGTTAACTTACCACTTTGTTTGGTTAAAGGCTGTAATGTGGAATACATACTAATAGGGCTGCAACTAACGATTATTTTCATTGTCGATTAATCTAATCGATTAGTTGTTTGATCTATAAAATGTCTGAAAATGGTGAAAAATATTGTAAAGTGTTTCCCAAAGCCTAAGATGACGTCCTCAAATGTCTTGTTTTGTCCATAACTCAAAGATACTCAGTTTACTGTCATAGATGAGTAAAGAAACCAAAAAATATTCACATTTAAAAAGCTTGAATCAGAATTTTGACCTTTTTTTTTCCTTAAAAAATGACTCAAATCGATTAATTTATCATCAAAAGAGATGGCGAATAATTTATTGGTTGACAACTAATAAATTAATTGTTGCAGCCCTACATACTATAACACATTTTATTAGCTAACACACTGGAATGATTTGTTAAACACAAGCCACTATCAGCTCTATTCTGATAATGTCCATTAGTTGTTTCACGAGGTATTAATTGACCATATTTTGTTCTGGAAACCATTATCCAGCTTAGAGCCTCCATTTGAAAAAACCTTCTGTTTACAGCAGTGTCTGTTTCCCAGCAACCCCATTACCACACGGCACACTTACTGAAGGGGGCGTGACACATAATTGGTAATATCACGGGGTTATGCTTGTAAAACATGGCTTATTTAACCGCTCTAGTGTTGATTGCAATCACACCAAGTGCTCCACAATGAGTGTTGTTTATCAGGTTGTAGGCAGCGGGACTAACCTCAGCCACTCTCTCTCTCTCAGAGGATGAGATGCAAAAATCTGTCTATCTCTACTTGATTTATGTATCTTAGACCAAAGTTTCACAGGGTGCAGTTAAAGTTTCATGAGAACAGTAGATGTGATTTGCAGTTAAGTCTGTTTACAGTAGCAGAAGATCCACCCAAAAGCCAGAGTCTCTTGTCT
>CAKAKR010000313.1:0-10812 GCA_916700685.1 Adelosebastes latens | reverse complement strand
TTGAGCTCCGAAGACTGGTGAGAAACACGTGCATTTTACAGTATCTCAGCTGCACTGCTTCGGAGGACAATAGTTTGGATCCATCATACTGATAAGTCATATCCAGGGGTCCTACAGAGGTTTACAAAATATAGAATAAAAAATGCATATGACTGGTATTAATTAGCTAAAGAATAACATTACCAGAAAAATATTAAATTACAGTCATTCCACATATTGTGATATTTGTGGGGTGTAGTTCCGCCAGCCTATATAAAGGGCAGATGAGTTGGTTTGGCACTGGAAAACTTTAAAAAAGGGATGTTGAGGAACCGGGTTGATAAGCAGGAGTATTGCAAAAAAAGTGGCATTTATCAACACAAAGTTTACTGAAAGAAAAGACAAAAATGAAACCCAGGAATTTCAATAAAACTAAAGAACCACCAAACAAAAGAAAGCTGCAGCGTCACATCAAGCTGCCAACTCCCTTTCCCCTTCCCCTTACTGCAGTGAATGAATTTTACCTTCTCAGCCTCACCTAACTGGAACCTACCACCTGTCCATCTCAATCTATCTATCCATCCATACCAATGAGCACACAAAATATTACAGAATGTAATTTACTGCAGAACTATCTTACTTATCTTCCTCCATCTTAACAGTGCCCATCCCCTCTCTGCTAAGAGGACATAATGAGGCAAACCTGTTTGCACTTTCCTTGATTGAGCTGCTGAGCAGCTGGTCTACCCCAACATCCCAGACAGAACAACAACAAAATCAGATGAGCCCATAAAACAAACAAAACACGCTTGTGTCATTTATACCCCTTAATTAATAATGTATTACATAAACTGAAACATTAATAATTAAGTTGACACAAAAACACTGTTAATGTTGAGGAACAGGGCCTTGTGAAAAGGGAGACAGGCAACCTTTTCATATGGGGTAACAATATCCTTAGCTATACATTTACTGTATATACCTTTGTAAAGAAACTGACACAGCCACTGTCAGCATATATCATACTTAATCTTTAAATTTGGTCAAAACTGGCAACTAACTGTGTCTCTTTTTTTTACATCAGGGAGAAGAAGATCGAGGGTCTGATGTTCCTGCGCAGTCTGGCTCTCTACCACTCAGACACACTCCAGGGCAGGCTTCACGATGTCTGCCTGTCTCTCATTCAAGAGGTACTATAACTTGTTGTATAACACTCTCACATCATTTTTACTGTTTCATTTTGCTGGTGTACTCCACCGGAACTTGAACTGATCGCTCCTGGTTTATATATCGGATTTTGCAGAACATTTCTCAAACTCGTAGTAATTAGCGGTATACATATTCTCAGCCTTGACTGACTGGCAGGAATGCTGGAATGACCCTGTTTCCCCGTTAGGTATTAATAATGTCCCACTCATTCAGGTGAAGAACCTGCGGTCGAGTGTCTCCAGGGTTGCAGTATGTACGCTGGGCGACCTGTACACCCACCTGCAGAAGGCCATGGACCAGGAGCTGGACGGGACAGTTAAAGCTTTACTGCAGAAGGCCGGGGAGAGCAACGCCTTCATCAGGCAGGATGTGGATGCAGCACTGGGCTACATGGTGCAGCACTGCACACCAACTCGTGGCATCAATGCTTTACTCTCTGGGGGACTCGGGTCAGTATGCATCTCTATATACACACACAGTGAAGTTGTTTCAATTTTGCACCATTTTTAACACCAAATAAAATGTTTAATCTTTGATTGCTGAATTTGTTTGCACTCTTCTGATAGTAACCTCAGCGCAGTGGTGAGGAAATGCACCGCCCAGCACCTGGCTGATCTGGTCGACAAGGTCGGTGCTGCCCGTCTTCTGTCTGGAGGTAAAGATCTCACAGACAGAATCTTACCTGCCGTCACCAAACTCGCACAAGACTCCTCACAGGAAGCCAGGTATGCCACTTTGTTTTTGTTGCTGCATGTGTTTACAGTTTCAGAGCCATTGGGCCTCATTCATGTTTGTGCACACAGATTTGATTTTAACTTTTGCATTTGCACCGTGATATTTTAAAAAACGAAATATTGATATCATGTTAATAATACACATATGATAATATTGTGTAAATAATCAAACGCCTCTTAAATTCATTTCATATATCCTATACAGTTATGGTTAGAGACTCTCTGTCCACCTCCCTACACATTTGCAAAAAACAACGACAAAATGCACAATAAATAAAGTTAAAGATGAATTTGACCGATAGCATTATTATTCTTTTTTATTATCACAATAATATTGTTATCATGAATTCTTTTGGCCACGATAATTGTGTAGTGAAAATCTGACATCGTGAGAGCCCTAGTAAAATCCACTTAGGGACCAGAAAAATAGGCAACAATCAATCTAATGCAATCCAAACTTATAATGGTCAGTTTTTGTTGACACTATCAGAGAGGATTTTACTCAACTCTTTGTCATTTTTGATGCCATACTTTGTTGAGGTTGTCTATTGGATTGAAGTGTTTGTAATATTTTGTATGTATTGAATGTAGAAAAAAAAAATGTAATGCAGTACAATACAACATATAAAATACACCTACATTCTGGTTGATGCATGATTTACTATTACTGAAATAGATATCTAAAAACAAAAGTAGCTTTTGCTGCTCAAGCGCTGATTTGTGGGCGTGACATCTGCTAGGCCAAAGATGGCATCACCGCTGAGAAGCCAGAATTTACACAAAACATTGTGGTTCAACCCACAGGTACTTTGGCCGTCGAATGCTGCTGTCCCTGTCGTCCCACCCCGACTTTGACAAGATCCTGGAGAAATATATCCCCGCCAAAGACCTGCCGACTGTCAGAGACACCGTCTTCACTCTCAAGACAAAGGTACAATAATTTTGTGTTTATAACATTTATGGTGATTTTGTTAAAGGTCGCACCATCAGCTTACTTGGAGATTGTTGGGGGGTTTTTTTTAGGGTCTTGGTGAGATGCCCCAAGACACCCAGTCAGCCAGGGGTAGACGCTCCCTCCCAGGCAGTGGTACAGTCAGAGCCTCATCTCTCACCAGAGAGCCGCTCAACCAGACCAACAGGTGGGTGTAAATATCAACAGCACTGCACTAAACACTAAATTCAGCCTTTTAAGCTGACGTGTGTACAAACACATAATGCAAATAGAAAGTACAAAGTTATTCATACTTTACTCACGGGTTTATAAAAGTAAACCATTTGATATATTTTGCATCATCTACAGGGAGACTAACAGCCATTACAGCTGTAGATCTCAGACTCAAAGTATTGCAGACAAGACCGAATACATCAATCAGATCTCAGGTCTGCTGGGTTCAAAGGACTTCAGAGAGAGGATCAAGGGAATCGACCAGCTAGCGACTGACTGCCAGCACAACCCCAACATGGTCATCAACAGTATATATCCGGTTAGTACTAGCATTTCTTTTTTCAAATCCTATAAATATCTCTTTGTCTTGGGTCTCAATAACCAACATACAACCTTGTTTCATCATGAAAACATCACCAAAGTGTCCCTCTTTCACATTTTGTTCCCTTCTTTCAGGTGTTTGATGCGTTCAAGGCCCGGCTGCAGGAGTCCAACAGCAAGGTCAACCTGTACGCCCTCGAGTCTCTACAGAAAATCATCCACTCGTTGAAGGACAACCTGTCCCAAGTGGTCAACATCCTGGTCCCGGCGATCGTGGACAATCACCTCAACTCCAAGAACAACGCCGTCTACTCTGCTGCTATCGGAGCTATTAATGCACTTATCTCAAATCTCGGTACTCGTTTTGAGCATTCGCATATTTCTGATGGAGGTAAAATTAGAGGCTCAGTCTAATTCTCGTTTGTTTCCATGACAGATAACATACTTCTTCTCCAGCCTTTCTGCACCAAGGCTCAGTTTTTAAACGGCAAAGCAAAGGTGGATCTTATCGAAAAGGTTGCAGGTATGTTTGTTGTAATAAATTCCGAACACTGTAGTTTTTGGCTCTCCAATTGGTTTGTATGTCTGTCTGACCAGCTCTTTTTTCTTCTCGCTTTGTATTTCCAGATCTCGTGAAAGAGCTCTACCCTCGCAAGCCCCAGATGGTGGAGCAGAAAGTGCTTCCCTTGCTGTGGCACCTCCTGGGCACCTCCACCCACAGCGGTACCATTCATGGCCGGGGCGGCAGCGTGAGGGGTGCTACCGCCAACCTGTGCCAAGCCCTTAACGCCCAGATGGGGCCCAGCCTGACTGAGTGTGCTGCCTCCCAGCCTGCCAATGTCCAAAAAGGTTTGAATGAGGTCCTGAGGACCTTGTCCTAAAGGTAAAACAGAATCCAAACACAACCTAACGTTGGAAGAGAAGAACATTTAACACTGACCTTACTTGAAGACAGAGATGTTCTACATTTCTTACAGTGCCTGCACTTTTATATCAATAAAGAGAAAGTCCTTTAAAAAGTAGGAGCTCTTAATCTTATCTCAGTGAGATTTCCTCTGGTACAGAAGCATGGACTATTGTAACATACTGACATCAGGTCTTACACACACCCAACCTGCTCTCTTTGCACTTTGAAAAAGTAGCTCATTATCATAATACACTTGATAGAGTTTTACATTTTACCATCCTATGATTGTCATTACCTTTTTTTTTTTCATAATCTAAACATGTACTGTAGACAAATCAGAGACACTATAGCAGAATGTGAGATTGAAATGCACAAAAAGACGGGGAAGAAGACAGGGACCTGAAAGATGTATATTTTTGCTGTTTCATCAGATGTGATGTGATATTTTCAAAATGTCTTATGTAGTTTTTTTTTTTTTTGTGAATTGAGATTAACAAGAATATTACAAAATACCTTTGTACAGCTCAAATGTGTATTTGCACAGTATTAGCTTAATCTGTAATCGTATGCTGTATAATGGCACAGTTTCTAATTTATCTATTGTGTAATGGTTTCAAAGTCTTGTTAATGATGTGCTGAGTTGGTACCGTCTTGTCTTTTTTTTTTTTGCATGACCAAAATTTACTGGCAGGATCAAAATGGTTTATATTTTTGTTAAGGAGATGTATATGTACACTGATGCCTAGATCACGGTTGGGTTGGAACCAGTTCTCCCGGACGGGGACACAGCGTGAAAGGAAAAGGAGTTTTTACTCCAGCAGTTGCCTGAGAAAGAGTAAAGGCCCAGATCTGATTGTGTCTCAGTATAGTGCCAGTCTTCAAGTAGCCTTTTAACTCATCTATTGTTAAATTATATTGAACTTGTTTGTGAACAAGAGCAAAGACAGATTGATATATAAATAAAGTGTTTTATTTCTGTAAAACCAACTTCCAGGTGACTCATTCAGATTTTAATGGGATTGGGAAAGGGTTATTGAGAGGGCTTTGACCACATCTGTTAAGGTCTAATCTTGGCCGTTGCATTTTGTTTTGAAAGGTGAATAGGCCTTTTTCACAGAAGACGTTTTGACGTGTCACAGTAGGAAAAGCACAAGTGTAAATAATGAAATAAATGATGGCTGAATTGATTCCAGGTTCAAGGTACTGTGCATGCTGGCTCACCGTCACTCTCACTGGAACACTTGAATACAACAGAGCCATCGTTAGTGTTATCAGTAACACCTGTGCTGTTCTTACTATGACAAGTAAAAATGTCTGCTGGGAGAAAATTTTATCCAAGAAACACATTATATATATTTACCTTTATTCATGGGTCCATTTGTTGAATACACATGACATTCTTCACAAGTTTTCTGTTGTTTTGAATCCCTAATTCATATGTAAAGCTAATGGAGAATAATTATCCCTTTTAATGTGTAAAATAACAGAAAATTGCTGACTGGAAAGGATCTTTGATGGAGTAACCAGAGTAGAAACGTATTATGTGACTGTGGAGGCCATAGATATAAAACCGTTTGTTTTATAGTATACATCTTTTAGGGCCGACACGAATGCTTCGAAGCTTCGACCGTTGCCATGGTACTTGACCTCCAAATCAGTATTCAAAATACTTAGTTTAAAAAAAAATAATAACATATAAGTATGTAATAGTAATGTATAAATCCCAGAATAGCCATGAAATAAGGAATAATCCCACATTATTCTCAGACATATATTGCTGTTTTTTGTGTGTAAAACAACAGTACTACTCCATAAAGTGGAAGAAAAGGGAGGGAAAGAGGGAGAAGAGGATCTGCTCAGGTGTATGTTTACAGTAGTGTGGCAGCGGCACAGAAACGGGGGAGATTGAGACAGAAGAACATGTCAGCCTGCCACGCTGCGTTGCGCTGCTCTGCAAAACTTTGAATACTTCTCACCAAAGCTTCGAAGCCCAAAAAATGGTATTCGGGACAGCCCTACTATCTATGGTGGAGGCTATCCAGGCCAAGGCCTTAGAAAAGAGGCTTAGAAAGCAGTAAAAAAAAAAAGTCTCATATTACAGTTTTAATAACCAAATGCACCAATGCTTTGACATGCTTTGATGTCTCAGATTAATATTGGCTTGTCAGGGATTAAATATTATGGCCAAGGTACATCGCTGCCAAGTTTGGAATTAAATACAACGCAAATCATCAACTATAAAAGTAGCTGCCGTTTTTTAAATCAAACAGTACAGAGACTTATGCCAGCCGCATTAGGGTGAATGTGCCACCCAACAACAGAGTATCATGAGAGACAAGACTCCCCGTGACCTACATGTTCCAGTAGGTGATTTTACAGCACTTCAGTATCAGGGTTGACTAGCTTGTGCTTGGAGGGATGCTGCTACTGGGCCCTCATTGAGCCTAAAGGCAACCCCTGATAAAGCAGTGACAAAATCCAAGTTATTTTAACCCAACGGTGTCAACAAATACAGTAGCTGGACTGCACATTGGCCAAACATATATACCATTTTACATGCAAGTTCATCAAACATACACTTTGCATCTTCTCAAATAGTCCCCTTTGAAATGCAGTTATAGCAAAGATTCACCCCGCTTTTATTAAACCCAGTCTGTATTCAACTTTAAAAGCAAAGCTATAAAAATGAGGGAGAGTATTCAGAATAATAGCAAAAGGGTCCCTTTTAAAGTTCTGAGCTAACCACAGTGGTGTTGTCTTCAAGGGCCACATGTGTCTGCTTTCTTACCTTTGCTAACAGACACATACCTTCTGAAGTGAGGCAAAAGACAAGGCATACTATGAAATCAACTTCTTAAACTGTCATGAAATTTGCTTTTTCTGATGGAAACTGGAACACAAATAGAGAACAAATAGAGAAGACCTGGATTCAATTATTTGTTCCCAAATGATGCAACTAGTAACTGGAGCCAAGTTAGCCGATGCCAGGAACATGCTGAAAACTTAGACACAACATATTTCATTTAATTGTTCAGTAAACCCTCTGAATGTTTCTTGTGCCGTGAATGAGGGGTTTATGGTTTTGGTTTGAGTGTTCATTTAATGCTCTGCTGCTTTGAGTCACTATATTGTTCCCTCTGCTTCACCGACCAAATGGAAAATCAGCTCCTCCTCCTCCTCCTCCTTCTGTGGATCTTTCCATTCTGTTACTAAGGCAGCTGGATCAATGCCATGGCAACCTGGACTGGCTAGATGTTGGGAGAAGATGAGTGTGTGGTCGCCATCCTCCACAGCTCACTTTGTCAGGGACCAGATGTCTTGGGCAGGTCCTGGTTCTCAGCCAGGTGGAGCTTTTGTCTGAACGCGGACACGTTAAGGATTCACACAGACGGACTTTGAAACTGAAAATATTTCAAACCAGTCTGCGTCTAGAGTGCTGGGTGATTCCAATAAATATACAGTCATTCATTTAGAAAAAGGATACATGGAGGTGCTGAGCTCCTCCAGCTGCAGGAACAAATGGGTGAGAGGTGTATCGAAAATAGAAACAGACAAAAATAGGACATGATGTTGTTGTACAGGGCACTAATCACTAACTGTGATCATATTACATAACAGCCTGTGCGTGTCAGCTCGACATTTGAATTGAACTCCCATTATCCGGCTAGGTTGTTTAAAAAAGCAACTGGTCAACTTCCCTTCTCATCTACACAAAGGAAAGTCACTTCACAGCCCATCTGCTCGGAGGCGCAATTATCCACCGCTGCTACAGCTAGCGAGTATTCCTGGCAGCAGTTATCTGTAATGAGCTGAAGGGCTTTTTCTCACTTCCCTCTCACACAGCGCTGCAACTTCCCTTCAGCGAGCAGCATACCAGCCCCCGGAGCGGGTAACTAGGAGCCACACAACAAGCCAACAATAGAAACTCTTTCAAGGCACTCTTGGACAACACATCACTGTTTGTGCCGGATAATAATAACATTTAAACATACTAAAAAACTCTGTTATATGATTCATCTCATCTCAAACAGGCATATCTGCTTTACTGGAAGGTTCACAGCAAAAAAGTGAAAGGGAGTAAAAATAGGTTTGGTGCATACAGTATACTGTGTGTCATGAGCTTCACTCATTAACACTGCATACATGTGATAAATGCCTTAATCTCCTCTCCTTACCTGTTCCCCTGATCAACTGTTTCCATGACACTTTGTGGGCAGTTAATAACTAAACTAAGTGCTCCCGTGACCTAATCATTTAACTCTCTCCTTGTTTTATATTATATAGTTTTGGCGGAAGCGTAGCTCTGCTGTTGGGCGCTGATGTTGCAATGGAACGAACAATTGACTTTCACTTCTTGGCAATATACGTTCTTTGATCGGGCGGTGGAGCTGCAGTATCACGGTCCCGCCCACACACCCGCCCGAACCAATCGTGAGCCGAGCACGGCCGCAGCTTGTTAGCTAGAGAGATTCACAACCATGACGTCTCACCCCCCTTCTTTTAATAGCATCAAATATCTAATTAAAACCAAACTTATCATAAAAATGAACACTTGAACACACAATGGAGGGGGCGGGCTTTATGACATATATGCTGCAGCCAGCCACCAGGGGGCGATCAAGATGTTTTGGCTTCATTTTTGGGGAGCTGTCATGTCGTCCATCTTTATATAGAGTCTATGATCAAAACAAACAACACAGATGAGGATGACTTTGTGCGGCTGCTGTGGTCTGTGCTTACGTTACAGAGCAGGTGCTCCAGGTTGTGGTCGGAGGCACACTTCCTCTGGTCCTCTGAAAGCTCCTCCACGTGGCTGTCCAGGCTGAAGTGCAGTCGTGCCAGCTTCTCCTGCATCTCACGCACATGCTCCAGTTGCTCAAAGGAGCACACCTTACCTAGAAAACCAGACAAGTGTAACTTTTCTTAAGTGTCACCTCTTTTGGTTGCAGGAGAATTACGGCAAAGTCATAAGTATTTCCATGGCACCAGTATGTAAAAATAGCACCACAGCTATTTGATTTCAGCCACTTTTCAACTGGCTTTGTTTTCAGCCCGTAACAGAATATTCCCTCGGTGGCCTCTCTAATGAAGGTTATCTTACCGAAAGCCTGTAGTTTGCCTGAGTGGAAGTCGTTGAGGAGGTTGAGGAGGCCTCCCTCCATCTCTCTCACGTCTGAGACGTCTGTGAGAAAGGAGTGCTGCAGGGGGGAGGACTGGACTACTTTACTGGGTCCTGCAGGCTGGGGGGCCCTGGGCTTCTCCTTGTGGGGCCTGAGGAGAAACAAACAGAAACATCACAATCATATGCATACCTCTAAGGACCGCACTTATCCTTTAACCTTTTTTAACAGGATGGATTTACGAGCAAGGAGCAAAGGTTTGTCCAGCAATTTGTAGTGTTTACGGGAGAGAGCTACTTATTTAGAGGGCAAACCCAGTAGGAATATGGATGCTTTCTTATTGTGGTCTTAAAGATCCCGCTCAATTCTTGAGCTATGCGACTCCAGTATCTAGCAATCCGATTGCACCCCCAAAACAAGTAGTGGAAATGAGACCCAAGGTCTGTTTTACACTTACGGCAAATGGGAGAGATGGTTCGAGATATTTTGTGGAGGGTAACAGTAGCTATATGGAGCCTATGTAATATTTTATATTGAATATCCACAAGCCTGTTGCAAGTGAAGGTTGATTGCACCAGATGCACTGCCTCCTGCCAATCTTCACCATTGTATTCATTACCTAGGTCAATTTTCCTACATTTAAAGGTGAAATGCAACCTGCCTCATCTATTTGTGCTATTCCCTGAATGGCTTTTGACAACCCTTAAAGTGAGATTATGTAGCTTTTCAGGGGAAAAATAACGCAATCTTCCTCTTAAGGCTAGAAAACTCAGATATTATAATAGCAGACATTACTGGTCAGTTTGTTGATTTTCTGTTCTGTTACAACAGGTTAAGCATTTTAGCTAAATGCTGAACATTCATTTTGCATTCACCCTTATCCAATAAGTGTCAGTTGTTTAGCAAAAGTTACATAGTCACGCTTTAAAGAACAATTCTGATGTAATATACCGTATATATTATCAAAGTTGACTTCTTGTATTTTTAAATGTCAGTGCAAAGTGGTGAGAGTAGTGTGTCTAATTCTGAGGCACTCCAAAAAAGCTGGTAGTTGCTAATTTTCAAGACCATAAACACATTTTCTACTATACTCAGATGTAGCTGTGGTGGAGATACTGCACACTGTACTGTATGTGATCTCACATTATCTAATTTAGAGAGTTATCTGTTTGAAAATGAATGAGATTATAGGACATAAAAAAGGGCAAAGAACATTTGCAGCAGCGGTTACATTATGACACAAACCTGGTGGTCTTTGGTGGCGCTACGACGACTGCGAACACCTCTTTGGGCTGTCCCGGCGCTCCTATGGACCTCTTAAACTTGCCTCTGTTCTTGGGGGAGGGGGGCTGCGGCAGGCCGAGAGAAAAGGTGGCA